>JAPYYJ010004318.1:0-10567 GCA_028533885.1 Nasua narica
TACACTGACTTTGTTTTTAGGACGCTTTAATAAATATGGAAATGGCTTAGCGGCTCTTCCAATAACCAGGGTCAACCAGATTAGTATGAGACTCTCTTGGGACAGTAAAACCCTAAGGGACTGGGAGAGAGGGAATACACATTTGATAAACAATGGCCCTGCGAAGTCTGTTACACTCAGCAGCTTTTATGAGAGTGTCATAGTCACTTTTGGCAGTAAGGCCACAGGGCCAATATCCTGAATAGAAAGGAAGAGGCCAGCATACAAAACTTTATTCTTGCAAGTACTATCTTTTTATCTGGGAACAACATTTTTTTTATGTCAAACCTTCCAGGAGATTTTCTCTTATGCCTCATTAAACATGACTGTTGTCATATGGCCACCTCTATCTCCATGGAATATAGGGAGGAGTATCCAATGAAGGAGAATGGAATAATGGGATTTCTGTGACAAGTTTATTTTAATCATCAGACATTTTCTAGGGTTAGCAAAAAAAGCGTACCATTCTTGAGATCAAGGAATCTTAGTCATCTACTTGAATACAACTAAGATTCAGTTAGGGAAGACTTGACAAGTTATAGAGAAACATTTTTTCCGCTGTTCTGGAATTGGCTAACTTGGCTAAAACGCAAAGCTGGCAATAAAGACAAAAAGTATTCCACCTATTACAATCCGTACCCACCAGCACTTGGGGCTAGCCGTTGTCCTTTAAGGCTTGCTGATATGTACCAGTTTCAAGAACAGGCTCTGATGCCACCCACCTGTCTCATCACTCATAATCACGAGAATTTGCAATCATTACAATCATCGGAATTTGGAAAAATGCAATGTTTGTGAAGAAAGGCTGTTCTCTCTCCTCAAGGCTAGGAGAAGGGGAGCCCCCAAGAGGATGACTTGAAGATTTTGATGATTGTAAGGAGCTTGGGATTAGTTTACTGAATGATTTCTGCTCACATCTGCTTCTTCAAATTTTTGTATTATTTGGTGCGATGGACACAAATGATCAAGCAAACTCACAGAATCTACTTGTCATTATTTCCTCATTCTCTGCTTTCTGCATAGATTCTTATTATGTAGGATGGTTTTGTTGACTCCTGTACCCAATGCTTCTGAACAGTTATGTCAACATAGTTATTAGAGGTTAATGCTGCTATTTTGGGGGTACTTCAGCAAGGCACCAAAGAAATTACAGGTTACCTCTTCTCACCTCTCCCTCTTCCTCAGTTTTCTGTGCAAGCCACACGTTTAAGAAACAATAGCAGAATAGGCCTCCAAAAACCACATTATTAATGATCATACAGGCTTTCAATAACCCCAGGTAAAGTAGAATTGGGACACACATCTTAAATTCAAGCCCTAAGCAGTGACTCTATTCTATTTGGTTCCATTCCTCACCTGGTTCATGGATACTCAAGAATGGAGGAATCAGCACAGAGGTCAGAGAAATGAGAGGAATGTGAAAAGCAGATATCCCTGCTCCAAATCTAAGCCTCTAGAGTCACAGACCTAACTTGGGTTAGGATGAGTGTGTAAGAACTTCTTCAAATCAGATATGTAATAAAAATTTTAAAATGAAGAGGACTAATCAAAATTGAGATTGGATTGTTCTAATAACTAAAATAGCTATTATATTTATATAATATTATATTTATATAAAATTATATTATCTGGATACGGTGGGGAGGGAGTAGTTCCTCAGAAGGAAAAGGAAGCCCAAAGGGAGAGATTTGGTATAGCTTTTTTCAAAAAAACCCCCAAAACAACTATGTCATTTTGTTACAAAATAAACCAGTCTCACAGATATGTTTGTGACTGTCAAGTACATAGTTGTCATGTCTGCACTGTAGTGTATGCATGTGTGTGTGTGTGTGTGTTTATGTAAGTATATAGATACATATGACTTAATGTATTTTTAGCTATGAGGTCAAAATGGAAAATAGAAAACTTATATGAAAGAACAGCAAATTATTTAAATCAAGTAAAGGTCAATGGTAAAAGCAAGACACCAGTGGATTTAACTGGGGAGAACCGATGTAGATGCAGTTAGTAGGAATTGATGTTGTTAGTTGGTATTTAGACCAATGTCTGTCCAAATACTCTAGAACATTACTTACACAGTAAGCATTATTCTTATGGAGCATATGCTATGAGTCAATCACAGATTTAACTTTGAGTTTCCTAGAAGCCAATGCAAAGCAGAAGCATATTTCTATATGTGTTTCAAGGAGATATAATATAGAAGTTAAATAGTAGCTTGAAAATATGGTCATCACTAATACTGAAACCACAAAGAAATGTCCCTGAGTGTCTCAAAAGAACACTGTGTGCTATAGCAACAATACCCTTAACACCATCCTTGCTGAAGAGCCAATGACAAGTTTCCTGAGGTTGTATAAAAAATGAAAATTTGGATAAAATAAAGTAACAGTAGCCATTTTGATTACAAAATAAGTGTATCACCCGTGATAAACATTACACTATTCTTTACAAGGTACCCTTAGGATTTTTCTCATGACTCCTAACTTTGTATTTGAATGTAAGGGTTATCTGAGTTTAATGAAATCTCAAGTAAGTTGGTATTTCCATTGCAGTTTCCTCCTTTGAAGAGGAATGATGTATGTTGTTAATATAACATGTAATTTAATTTTGAAAGGAATAAAGATCAACTGGCTTTTATTCCCTTAAATATCCACCTATTTACTATTTCTGGTTCTTCAAGATCAACATAATAGAACTAAAAACTTGTGTTTTGATAGTTTTTGATCCCTGCAGAAGAATTTGTAATATATATGTAGGTGTGTGTGAAGGTATGAGTGTGTGTGTGTGTGTGTGTGTACACCTTTAACAAATATTTGCTGAATGAATAAATGAATGGATGAATATATTCCTTAGTTATTTATTGCGCTGATTCCTGGAGTTTCTGGCATTATGCCTTATTATGTCTGAGATAAAATTTGAACACTTCTTATTGAAACAGGCAATATTATCAGAATGCTTTAAAACATGGATCATAGCATGACACAATTTTTAATAACTTGGGTACAGGATGACATGTGAGTGTACAGTAACACTTTTATTTTTAAGCCTCAAAGTGAAATCAATAATTACAATAAAGACCTGATCCAAAATTAAGATCTGAAAATACTTAGTAACTAGTCATTAAGAACACCGTATATCCCCAAGCTGTTTTCTTTAGTAGGCTGTTTCTATGTTGAAATCTGTAATTGGCAAAAACAAAGCAGAACAAAATTACATGCATAGGGGAAAAGAGCCAACTGCAACTCCTTTGTACCTTAGAGATATTCACTGTCTTTTTGTTCCATACCTTAGAGCAGCCTACTAGTATGTTCTGAAACTTCTGATTTGGAACTCCTAAAAAACAAACAAATGAAAAACAAACAAAACAATCATAATGATTTAGGTATAAACTTTCTGGGAAGCAGTAGATAGTACTGATAACCCTACCCAGTCATATCAACATTAAGTTGGTTTTATCCCCAAATATATGTCTTCTTTTTCTTCCAAGCTAATCTTATTTTTTAGCTCTGTAATGTTTTATTTCCACATACAACTTTCTTTTAAAAGAGTTGATTTCCTGACAAGTTCTTTTCTTCCCTTTTTGAAGCTTTAAATTGTAGAAATAATCATAATAAATAATTACATGTGCTTAATCTTTTCATCCTGATTAAGGATGCAACTAAATTCTAGTCTCTAATCTTTCAAATCATTCTCAATCAATCTGGGTGGCTTCTGGTACCAAATAAAGTTATTCCTGCACTTTTAAAAATAGTTGCTCAATTTGATTGATCTTATTCTTCTTATACTGATAGGCACTAGAAATTAATTAATTAATCAATTACTGAAATATATCTGACATATAATGTTATTTCCGTTTCAGGCATACAGCATAGTGATTTGTCAATTCCATATATAACTCAGTCCTCACCATGATAAGTGCAGTCACCATACAACATTATTACAATATTATTGACTATACTGTAATTCCTATATTGTAATTCCTTTACATTTTAAAGTTCCTTATGTTGCTTCATTTACCTCTCCAACTATTTTCCTTTTCATCACCTTAACTTAAATTGTTGGCTAGTAATGGAGCAAAACATGTGGACTGGTAACACGGATTTCAAAAGTTTTATCCTCACTGAATCCCCATTATGTCTTTAAATTCCTCTATATTTATATCAGTGGGATTTCAACTTTACTTATGCTCTACTTTCCCAGTTTTGCTTTGTAAGCCTAATGTCTATACTTCCCAGGGATGTTCCCAGGGACGTTATTAGTTAATTCTCCTCATAATTATGTCACACCTTTTTTTTTTTGCATACTTTGTAATTTTTGTTGCAAACTAGACATTTAAAATATTATAATGTGATACCTCTGAGAATCAAATACTTGATATTATTTGGAAAAAGGATCATTGTAATCAAGGTAAAGATCTTGAGGTAAGATCTGGATTAGCATAGGCCCTCATCCAATGACAAGTTTCCTTAAAGGAAGAGAGAAGGTGAAAAGACACACAGAAGAGAAGGTGATATGAAGAGTTGGAGTGATTGCATCTACAAGCCGGCAGCCATCAGAAATTAGGACTGTGCCATAGAATGGAGTCATCTTCATAACCTCCAGAAGGAACTACCAACAGGTGTTGGTAAGTGGTAGGTGAGCCTACCAACACCATGACTTCAGACTTCTGGCCTATAAAACTATGAGAAAATAAATTTCTGTCATTTCCAGCCAAAGTTTAAAGTAATTTGTTAAGGCACCCCACTCATCCTTTAAAGACCTGGATCACTTTATGTGGAGTCACAGGATTGCCTTTGACCTGGGAAAAAATATTTGCTCATTCCTCTTTTGTACTATAACATGTACCATGTTACTCTTCAGTATATGTGTTTAAATATTTATCTTCTTGAACAGCTATGTACTTGCCCTTCATACTTTACATGTTATCTGGCCTACAGTAGTACTCAGTGTTTATTGAATGACTGAATCATAGTAGAATATTAAGAGACATAGCAAGCATTGCTTGAAGGCAGATTATTGACATTCTACATTTGGTTTGACACATAAAACCTTGGTCAGATGTCACTTTGATCCTTGGCTTGCTCTTTGATGTACTGTGAGAGTGGGGTTAAGGCTTTTCTCGCTCTAAAATTTTAAGATGCATGGTTTCTTTTGGGTGATTTCTTTCATGTCATTCTCTGTTTCTGTGATAAAATCTGGAGAATAATATTTTTTAGATTTTTCAAGGCAAACTACTACACTAGTAACACTGAGGATTTTTTAAAAGGACTTTAAAGATTTACCTTCCTTCTTTTTTTGTGGAACAAAATTGGAAGTAATGTGATAGGTGTATGTGAAAGATTTTCTGTTGATACTTTCATAGTATATAAATTTTGTTACTTTAAGAGTTGAATTTTTGTGCTTTGATACTGAATCTAGCTTCAAAACTAAATTTTTTCAGAAAATATTTTATAATAATAGTTATTGATCATTTAAGATGTATATACTGGTATTTTAAAATAGATACATATAAAATACATGAAATTTATTATATAAATGACAAACTTAACTGTAATATGCCTAACTAGTTTATTGTTTGTAGTCAAATATGAAATATTTTCTTTTTATATAAAATTCAAATTATATATTTTTCCTTCTATTGTCTATTTTCAGTATTTCTGTTGTGGTAAAATGCTAAGACAGCAGTCATTTGATGATATATGCACTTGTGTATCCACATGTTAGGAAAGCAAGTTAAAAGCCAACCAAACATACTATTTGTACATTATTTGCATCATTGAAGATGCACCTTTATATAGGCCCTTTTTCACAGTGATATTTGGACTTTGACTCATCAAATCACTTACAAGGTAATTATTACAAGGTAATTATCCCCACAGAGATAAGAAAATAAAGTTGTCAGTATAGTTATAGAATCATGGCTAAAAGTGAAATCATTAGCTGAATTTGAGTCAGAAGTTGAAAACCCAACTTCACAGTGATGCCAAGTGGTTTTTTTTTTTTGAAAAGGAATTAGGAATCCTTAGAATAAAAGCTCTTTAATTTTGGGAGCAAAATTAAAGACACATTAAAAGCCACTCCACTCACTTAAGCTGGAAGAAAACCTAGAAATCTCTTACATTCCACAGTTAGGTCTTTTCTTCCATGCTGTTCTCGTAATTTTCTAACTATTTTTCAATACAACACGTTTTTATTGAGAATCTCTTATGTGCATGGATCTGTACCATAGGTTACAAGAATACAATTTTATTTGATACTTAAACTCAAGAATTGTGTAGTCTTTTCTTCTTGATCACTTAAGACACATGCAATACAGGTACTTTCTTGTGGTAAATCTAAGTGATACAGCTTAAAAGACACGAGAAAAAGCAGCAATCAGTGCAGATCAGTGTTTTGTGAAAGCTTCCCAACAGGAGAAAAAACGAGCTGTCCTTTGGGGATGGATGATATTGGGATGGCAGGGAGAAGCAAGCACGAGATAAAGAGGCAAGAATAAGAGGCAAGAATAAGAGTAATATTCATGAGGACAGTGGAGAGATAACGTGAATATCGATAAGTGAAATTAACTATAGGATATGAGTCAGGCTGGAGAGATTGCAATTAATTCATCCTAGAAATATGGTGTTATAGCTCTTAAAGTCTCATGGAAGATTGAACTCTTTACTAACTGAAAGAATTTCATTGTTCTTTGAAGTACAAAATACCTTATGAAATCCAATTCCCAGATTTATAAAATCTTGGGAATAAATTATTAGGCCTACTTAGATTTTTCACGTTTACTACATATATCACAAGTCTCCCTGTACAGGTCCTAAGATATCTCACATTGAATTGGGAGTGGTAAATTCATTTTTGACATGGCAGTCTATGCCAAGTTCATTTATTTCACTCTCCTACAATGTTTAAGTTATTTATTTGCTTCATTCATTGTGGTGTTTACTTATTTGTTAATCATGTAACTAAACTGGCATTTATATTTTCTTATTTCTTTGTTGGAATGTCAATCGATATATTAATCCATTAATTAATTCATTCATTATATAGTAACCTACCACAATCTCCAAAAGATAATTGAAGATATTCTTGGGTATGGCAGGACCTGGATTGGGAATCATGACCTAAAAATTTCCATTTCTTCATTAACATCCCTGGTGTATTTCCTTTTATCATTTCCTGCTACAAGAAAACAATTTTTATTTACAGTTTGAACTAATTCTGGAATATGAGAAGAGTTTATTTTATCGACAATAATTGTAAGGAAGAATGAGGGTCAATTATTACAGATTTTTTTTTCTTTCAAAGTAAGGTCACTTTAGAATTTAACCTAATCCAAGTCAAATTTTTTTTTTGCTTTCTTCTGCTTTTTGGTTGCATGCATGTAATTTTTTTTTTAAAGATTTTTTATTTATTTATTAGAGAGAGAGTGAGAATGAGAGGGGAGAAGGTCAGAGGGAGAAGCAGACTTCCTGCAGAGCCAGGAGTCCGATATGGGACTCGATCCCGGGACTCCGGGATCATGACCTGAGCTGAAGGCAACCGCTCAACCAACTGAGCCCCCCAGGCGCCCTGCATGTAATATTTTTAAAAAATTATTTATTTTTATTTAAGTTAAATTAATATATAATGTATTATTGGTTTCAGAGGTAGAGGTCAGTGATTTATCAGTCTTATATAATACTCAGTGCTCATTACATCATGTGCCCTCCTAATGTCCATCACTCAGTTACCCTATTCCCCCCACTCCTCTCCCTTCCAGCAACTCTCAGTTTAAGAGTCTCCAATAGTTTGTCTCCCCCTCTGATTTTGTCTTTTTTTTTTTTTTGATTTTGTCTTGTTTTATTTTTTCCTTTCTTCTCCTATGATCTTCTGTTTTGTTTCCTAAATTCCACAGATCAGTGAGATCATATGATAATTGTCTTTCTCTGATTGATTTATTTAGCTTAGCGTAACACCCTCCGGATTCATCCATGTCGTTGCAAATGGTAACATTTCAGGGTTTTTTGATGGCCGAGTAATATTTCATTGTATATATATACCATATCTTCTTTATTCATTCATCTTTTGATGGACATCTTTCTTTCCATAGGTGGCTATTGTGAACATTGCTGCTATAAAGATTTGGGAGCATGTGCCCCTTTGGATCACTGCATTTGTATCTTTGGGGTAAATACCCAGTAGTGCAATTACTGGGTCCTCAGGTAGCTCTATTTTCAACCTTTTGGGGAACCTCCATACTGTTTTCCAGAGTGGCTATACCAGCTTGCATTCCCAACAGTGTAATACCAACAGTGTAATACCAACAGTGTAAGAGGGTTCCCCTTTCTCCACATCTTCACCAACATCTGTCGTTTCCTGAGTGGTTAATTTTAGCCATTCTGACTGGTGTGAGGTGGTATCTCATTCTGCTTTTGATTTGTATTTCCCTGATGCCGAGTGATATTGAACATTTTTTTCATGTGTCTGTTGGCTATTTGGTTGTCTTCTTTGGAGAAATGTCTGTTCATGTCTTCTTTCCATTTCTTGGTTGGATTATTTATTCTTTGGGTGTTGAGTTTGAGAAGTTCTTTATAGATTTTGGATACTAATGCTTTATCTGTCAAGATATTTGCAGATATCTTCTTCCATTCTGTTGGTTGTCATTTGGTTTTATTGACTGTTTCCTTTGCTGTGCAAAAGCTTTTTTTATCTTGATGAAATTCCAATAGTTCATTTTTGCCTTTGTTTCCCTTGCTTTTGGAGATGTGTCTAGCATGAAGTTGCTGCGGCTGAGATCGAAGAGATTGCTGCCTGTGTTCTGCTCTAGGATTTTGATGGATTCCTATCTCACATTTAGATCTTTCATCCATTTTGAGTGTATTTTTGTGTATGGTGTAAGGAAATGTTTTATTCTTCTGTATGTGGCTGTCCAATTTTCCCAACACCATTTGTTGAAGAGACTATCTTTTTTCCATTGAATATTTTTTCCTGCTTTGTTGAAGACTAGCTGATCATAGAGTTGAGGGTCCATTTCTGGGTTCTCTTTCCTATTCCATTGATTGTTTTTTTGTTAGTATCATACTGTATTGATGATTACAGCTTTGTAATAGAGCTTGAGGTCTGGGATTGTGATGCCACCAGCTTTGGTTTTCTTTTTCAACATCCTTTGACTGTTTGAGGTCTTTCGTGGTTCCATACACATTTTAGGATTATTTGTTCCAACTCGGAAAAAAGTTGGTGGTATTTTCATTGAGATTTCACTGAATATATAGATTGCTCTAAGTAGCATAGACATTTTAACAATATTTGTTCTTCCAACCCATGAGGATGGAGCATTTTTCCATCTCTTTGTGTCTTCTTCAATTTCTTTCATGAGTGATCTATAGTTTTCTGAGTACAGATCCTTTCCCTCTTTGGTTAGGTTTATTCCTAGGTATTTTATGGTTTTGGGTACAATTGTAAATGGAATTGACTCCTTAATTTCTCTTTCTTCTGTCTCATTGTTAGCATATAGAAATGCAACTGATTTCTGTGCGTTGATCTTATATTCTGCAATTTTGCTGAATTCTTGTATGACTTCTAGCAATTTTGGGGTGGAGACTTTTAGGTTTTCCACATCAAATATCATGTCCTCTGCAAAGAGTGAGAATTTAACTTCTTTGCTGGTTCAGATGCATTGTATTTCTTTTTGTTGTCTGATTGCTGAGGCTAGGACTTCTAGTAGTACTGTGTTGCCAGTGACAATTAAAAATATAAATATTCTATGACATTTGAGGAGGTCTGCTAAATCTGAATCCCAGCAGAAATAAAAATTTATTGGAGAACATGAGCCATATTTCTTCAAGATGATTACTCTGCTGAAAAGATGAATTATGCTTGCTTACTGTTACAGTCATGCTGTATATACTGAATTTGAGAACAACCACGAAGCAGGTGGGAAAGGAGGTCTAGTCTTATATTGCAATCCCTAGGCCACAAAAGAAGACCGTCAGGTTTATCTGTTATTCTTTCTCCAAACTGTTATGGACTGAATTTTTTTTCCTTCTATGTTTGGGGGCATTGGTCATTGACAGGTTGACCATGTACTTTATAATTCAAACCAGGATACTTTTAAAGCTAAAAGGATGCACTAGAAATTAATAGACATTAATTAATCTAAAAGAAGAATAAACTAGGTGTGTCCTGGGCAGCCCAGACATATCATCACCTTCTGTCTAAATGCAAGCCTTTTCTATCATCAATTATAACTGTGAATATCATCTACACTGGCTCAAACTCCATCCTGACCCTCTCAAACCTTTCCAATACACATTTTAGAATTTTGAATCCATGGTTGATAAGCTTTCTTCATCCTTAACCTTTTGAGAGCGGTGGAGTATAGCAGTTAAGAGCATGGACTAAGGAATCGGAGAGCCTAAAGTTAAGTTGAAACCTAGTTGTGACACTTATATATTTTTTCTCCCCAAATATGTTTATTTTAATTTTTCAGTGTTACAAGATTGATTGTTCATGGACCACACCCAGTGCTCCATGCAATACGTGCCCTTCTCAA
>JAPYYJ010004319.1:0-10567 GCA_028533885.1 Nasua narica
TTTAGGATTGTTTGTTCCAGGTGTTTGAAAAATGCCAATAGTATTTTGATAGGAGCGGCATTGAAAGTGTAGATTGCTCTGGGCAGCATAGACATTTTAACAACATTCGTTTTTCCAGTCCACGAGCATGGAGTGTTTTCTGTTCTTTCCCATTCAGTTGTGGGAAGTTACGGTTTCTGGGAATTCGTCCATTTCTTTTACTTTGTCCAGTTTGTTGACCTGTGACTTTTCATAATACTCTCTTATAATCCATTGTATTTCTGTGGTGTCGATTGTTATTGCTCCTCTTTCGTTTCTGATTTTGTTAATTGGAGTACTTTTTTTTTTTTCAGGGAGTTTGGCTAAGGACTTATCAATTCTGTTGACCTTTTCAAAGTGCGAGCTCCCGATTGCATTGATCTATTCTATTGTGGGTTTTCTTAAGTTTCTATTTCAATTTATTTATGCTCTTGTCTTTATTATTTTACCTTACTTTTTCATGTAACTTTGTCCTTGGGCTGTTACAAACTCAGTGGCTGTGAGGAATTTGATTCAATACTCGTTCAGCTGATGTTTATGGATTACTCACTGTGCGACATTATTTATTGAGCCCTCCTATGTGTAGGGTACTATAGAAAACTCGTATTCTGTATCATTAGGCTCTAGTTTCCCCTACCTGAGCCAGTGTAGCTAGGTTCCAACTAGGAAGCCACACCATCTCCTGCTTAGAGTGTTGGCATTACCGGATTTTGTGTTTTTCATGGATTCCTAGTTTTGGTGCTCTGTGCTACTTTTTTAATTAACAAAAGAAGAAAACCACGGGAACACCAGCGACAGTTCCCTGCAGATTCCTTGGGCTGCTTGCTTTTGCTCACCAGGAATCCCGTGTACCAAACTGGAGCAGGGACTCGGGAATACCTCGTCGCAGGTGAGGAGTTCAGATATCGCATAGTGGGAGCTTGGGCTACATATTTAAATACTAACAAGGCTTGCTCTGCAATTCGAGTGAAGGGATTCCAGATCCCGGGTGCCATAACTTCATTTTCACAATCAGGTACCATCTGCAGGCCTATTATGAGCTCTTCCTGGGGAATGTGCAGGGCAGGAGACATTGAAATAGGAAGAGACAAATGTCAAATATTTCCCCCTAAATTCAGAGATGAGTGCTGGTGGGTGGGTTAGGGATGGGCTAGACTTTTTATCCCTTAGAGGGCTGAAGAAGATGTTTTCACGAGGGCTGGGAATCCTCTGAGACAGAGGTCGGGTGTTGCAGCAGATGAATGCAAATCCAGCCTGTTTCTCTGATCTAGATTGCTACTCATCCTTGTGTTACTCAAGCCCAAACATTTGAATGGAAGCAGGTACTTAGGAGGCTGCCTAGAGGCTTGATGGTGTAAAAATGTGTGCCAACGGGCATAATTGAGCATTTTTCTGTCCCAACATAAATTGGCGCTGATTCTCTTTTCCTGCCTTTTCCATACAGGTGCCTCTATATTCCTCAGCTAATTGATTCATTCAGTAAAATGTCTCGCACACTTGCTGTATGCCCACTCAGCCAGGACAGCTGCGAGCCGGGCCATGCCTGTGTCGGCTTTGTAGTCAGCTTGGCTAGAGTAACTAACTGCCTAAATAAACACTTTAGGTCTTTACTGAGCACCTGCCATCTGAGGCTCGGGGGGAGGTAGACATAAGAACCTCTTCAAGTTCTAATTTCTGCCCTCAAGGAGCTTTCAACCTGGTGTGAAAGTTAAAATGTGCAGCGGATACCTCCTACGTAGCAAATACTCTTTTCCCAACTCACTGTACATTTTGACGAGGATGCTTCTATCCCATGGGGTCTGGCCTGAGGCCAGTTTGAAGAGCAGTGTGACTTAGAATCTGCTTTTTAAAATAAAAGATTCCTGTGCCACACCTCAGGCTACTCAGAGCAGATACAATCTATGGGAATAGGGCTGTAGGGGAGCGTGGATGAAACTGTGGAGGGCACGCTGAACTTTGGTGCGCGCGGCCCTCGGTAGGGGTGAAGAGTACTCAGTAATCGGTTGGGCGGTTACAATCTGGATTGCCGGCAAAGATGGCTCGAGAGGCCCACTACTGCCCATTTCAGCAAGGGACGCCATCGTCCTGGCGCCAGTGAGTGTTCCAAGAGGACGGGCTTGGGAGGAAGCTCGGAGGGGACCGGTTGACATGATGGCAGTTGTAGTCACAGCTCAGTGTATTGGGAGTTCATTGCAATCCGGGTGCTTTTACCTCATTGCCACCTGTTATCCTCACAGTCTCTTCTATACCACTGTTATGTCCATTTATAGAAGACACCAAGGCACAGAGAGGTTGAGCAAACTGGCCCTAAGTCACCCAGCTTGGAGATCACAGAGCTGGAATCCTAGTGTGGTTTATCGCTATCCTTCCCTCCAGTGTAAGTGAGAGAGAGGACAAGAGGAGCACGCACCATAAATGTGAAAACCAAGCCAGCCTGTCCTTTGGGGAGGATTTTGGTCTCACTGACAAATGTTTTTCATGTGGAAGAGCTGTGTGACGCTCTGGAGCCCTGGGAGTGTGGTTGCTGGGAACCTCTGGGAAGAAGTTCAGGCACTGTTCTTCTGCCCACATCCATAGAGCAGTCCTCCCTCTAGGGACTGCCTCTCTGAGCCACCTAGACCTTCAGAGTCATCATTGATCATCTTGGTGTTGTGAGAAGGCCTGACACGGCCCCATTTCTTGCTGCCTTTCCTGTGGTTGGGATTTCTTACCCCATTTCGGGGCATGATGCGACTGCATTGTTCTGGGACTCTCCTTTCCTCTAGGAACTGCCTCTCCGGGTTTGTATTTGCCTCAGTTCTGCTACTCTGGTTGCCCCGTGGAAGCAGAGTATAACCGTGTTGCAGCTTTGTTTGTGATAATGTTTTACAAGGTAAATTGGAATTTCACAAGGGGAGGCATGAAAAAGAAGGTTCCTTAAAGGAAACCACAGTCTTGGGTCCATACGCTGAGGAGGCTTTTGGAAGTGAGAGATGCTGCCCCTTCTTGGATGGCCCATGGGGCAGGCGGTGCGCGAGCAGCCCTGGGTTTGCAGGGCGGGCCTGGATCCACCACTGGTGAGCTGACCTGGGGCAGGTGCTTTAACTCATCTTCCCCATGAGTAAAACTAAGGTCTTGTGCCAGGTAGTCCTGACAGGCTTGGATGAGAGCAGGCCCAGGGCAGGGAGCATGCAGGGCCAAAGTGACAAGCCCGTGGTGTTTCCGTGGTGGAGAAAGTTAAGAGCATTTTGCGATTGCAGAGAAGCAGAGTGCTAATAAGGTAATTAGCACCTTTTCTCTGATTAGCAGCCAGGGAATTATTGAAAAAGATTAAATAGAAACTGTGAAAAGATCCCTGGGTAACTGAGGAGTGAGAGAAAGGTAATAGCCTATACTCTGTGTATAAAAGAATCAAAATATGTTTTATAAGCAGAGAATGAATCTCTCCCACCCTTGCCCCAATAGCTTCCTTTCAGACCCCCCACTTGCCTGGTACCACAGGGCCTTTGCACATGACACTCTTTCTTCTCCTCTTTGCCTACATCACTCCTACTTCCTCAAGAGTACCTCTGACTGTCTAAATTGTTCAGTTTCCTTCACTGTGGATTTGTAAAGCACCATAAATCTTTCCTTTAAAACACAAATGCCATTATGAATTTTACATTTGAGTGACTAGTTAATCCTTATTTCTCCTTTTGAGATTATAAAGCACTGTGGATACAGATTCCATGGCTGGTTTTGTATTTTTTGTTTGTTTGTTTGTTTGTTTGTTTTCCACCACTGGCTCCCCAGCCTTTGGCATGGTGCCTGGTACAGAGATGAATAAATAAATGGAATTAACTGATTAATTAATTAAAGAAAGACGCAGTTAAATGATACTTGACATCTGGTCCTTTGTACAGTTCAAGGAAGTTGGTAAAGCTGGGGCTTTGTCTTTCCCATGAAAAAACGGAGGCTCTGGGATCAGTGACACGAATCGACTTCCCGGACTCATACCTCATAGCCTGGAATTTGTACAGAATCCTGGGAGAATCTGAGACTTTATTCCTCTTTGCTCTAAATACAGGCATCAGGTCGCTTATCATGAAAGTAGAAGTTGTAACAATTGAGACTGAAACAAGCATGCAACAACAAAATCGAAAATCGGAAGACATCAAAGTGCACAGGACAACGGATTCTAACTGAGCTTGTTACTTCTGGCTCAGCTACATTTGAAGAAAGTCTCCTTGTTGCCTTTAACTTGCTTGGAGCCAACCTTGGGGAGGGGCTGATGCCAGCCCCAGGAATAGTATCTCAATCCCCAGCTCGAGCAACGTAACCTTCTGAGGCCGACACAAGCGACTTTAAGGAACAAGGTGGAAAATGACGGGATGATGGTAGGAACCAGCACCCGACGCCTGGCTCAGCTACATCAGCATGGTGACACATAACATAAGCCACCGTGTGTTTCCACCCAAAGGTCGTGCAGCCCCCTAAGCTTCCTGGCTCCTTGAAGTTGGAGGTGGAGAGAGCGCCGGAATTAAGTATCTTCCTTGGCGCTGCGTGACTTGAGGACCTAATTCACGCCGACACACTTGGGCAAGGCTCCTAGCCTCATTCATAACAAACCAGTCAACCAAAACAAAAGCAAAAATTGGGCCAGATCCCTCTTCGTGCGGGGGATACAGTGATTAGTAAAACGAAGTGGGACAAAAAAAATAAAACATCACACGTAGTGCTTGCCTCTGTGCGTGTTCCAGCGGGGGACACACACACTCGAGGAAGCCCAGCATTTAATTTCGTATTAAATGCTACGAAAATACAAGGCAGAGCATTAAACGGTTGGAAGTTGACCTAATCAAGGAGGGCAGGAGAAGCCTCCCTTACAAAGTGATGATTCAGGAGTGAAATGAAGGACGAGGAAGAAGGTGTAACCGGAACCTGGGATCACCTCCTGGTGGGTGTGGGGCCAAAAGACAACCGAACCAAACAAACATTTGCAAGAGGAAGGGGTTTCCATGGAACAAGTGAGAGACCACCAGGGATTTTTCCCAAAGTCAGTGTCTCCTCGCGCCTCCATACAACAAAATTGGGGAAGTTGTAATGTAAGGGTGCAAGCGTGTTCGTGATGGGCTTGGCAAAGGAAGTCTAGAATCGGGGCAGAAATCCAGTAAGTTGATGGAGTCCAGGTCCTGGTGGATAGAAGTTCCAGGGGCCGGCAAGAGTTGGCGTCATCATTTCACCGGCTGCGTTTAGCCCACTAGTGTTTGAATGCTCACAGGGGTTTAAGCCCTGCAAAAATGACTCAAAAATGTGTGTTAGGTCCATCTTTAGTTTTGAAAAGCACGGGGAGTTTTATCACTGATTTATCATCGCTGATGCAGTTAGTGTATTTCCTGGCCTGGTAGTCCCATTTGTTTTCACATTTTTTGTTCCTTTAAAATTATTAGCTACTTAGGTCTGTTTTTTTGTGACGTATCCAAGGTAGTTCTGCAAGAAATGTGCTTTAAGCCAGTAGTGCTGGTTAGGCATCAATCACAAAATGCTGGGGGCCTCAAATGACTTCTCTTATGGTAAGAATGCTGTGTCTCCTCTTTTCTTTGGGAGTCCCTAGCCTTAACTGCCCACAGAGGGAGCTTTCCAAGGGAAATGGAACAGCATGAGCAAAGGCCCTGTGGCAACCACCAAGGGATAAGAGATCACTGCAATGGGAGAGGAGAAAGCAAGGCAGCATGTGGTCCGAGACAAGCCTGTAAAGTAACAGGGTTCAGACCCTGCTGGCCTCTACTGGCCATATGGTGGCTGGTGGTATTTGTTACAAGAACCACTTGACATTGGTCAGTGCCCCAGTGGAGCTAAAGTCCTGGTGTCGGAGCACCTGGGTGGCTCAGTGGGTTAAGCCTCTGCGTTTGGCTCAGGTTGTGGTCTCAGGGTCCTGGGATTGAGACCTGCATCAGGCTCTCTGTTCAGCAGGGAGCCTGCTTCCCCATCTCTTCTCTGCCTCTCTGCCTATTTGTGATCTCTCTCTCTCTCTCTCTTTCTCTTTGTCGAATAAATAGATAAATAAAATCTTAAAAAAAGTAAAAGTCCTGACGTCAAGAGGGTGGATCCCTGTCCTGAGTCAGGCAATTGGCTGTAGGGATTTGAGTGTCTATTGGATCGGTACCAAACCCTTCCCAGACCTGACCAGACAACCTGCGGAATAAGGATCTCGCCGTCCCAGGTGAGGGAGGCCCCCTCCTCAAGGTCGCCATTTGCATAATGAGTGGAGTAAATCCACTGCCACTGGCTACAAAGTCATCACTGGTTGACAAGATGAACAAACAGGATGCTGGCCTGGAGAAGGGAGGAGGGGGACCCTTGTTGGATGTCGGGGCTCAGGGCACAGCCTGACTTGTGCCACGTTCCATCTGAGCCTGGAGAGAATTGCAGTGTCGGGGAGATAGATTCATTTAGAGGCAGAAGGCTCATTAAAATCCCAACGTTTTTGGTGTGCCTGCGGTGCCTCTGCTTTTCTGATTTGTAGGCTGAAAGTTCTGCATGGCCAAGGATGAGAAAAATGAAGAGAGTTAGGTTTTGGGTCTTAGGTTTTTTTGTTTCGTTGTTTTGTTTTGTTTTGAGCACTTTGCTTTCTTCCGGAGAGAGTTGGGTTTTACTGTCCATATTGTCCGATGTCCATTTCATGTAAGTTTCAGGGAAGAGGCACCCCTGTCAGCTGTGAATGGGCTAGGTGAATGAAGCGGCCCCTCGTGTTCCATTCCCTCCGTCTTGTCTGGATGCCAGGGTGCAGGCAACCCTCCAGGGGCCAGCCCTGGAAAGGTGACGTGGCACGTGGGACCCCAGGGGGCGTCTGTGAGGCATCTCAATCCGCAGACCATGCGCCTTCCCGGCGTCCGTTAAGCTCTCGGGAGCACAGCACACCTAGCTCGTCTCCCTTCTCTGCCAAGAAAGAGGGATGCGCAGAGCGGAGATCTGAGGGGTGCGGTTCCCCAGCATCCGAGGTGGTGCGCGAGCATGCATTCGGGGATTCAACAGACCGAAAAGCAGTCAGTCCACGGTCCTTTAGCCTCTAGGGAGTTACTTCAGGTCTTTTTATGTTTCCTCGCGTGCGTGTCTTTGCCCAGCACTGAAGGGAGGATGGGGAGGAGCTGATGGGTTGGAAAAGACACCAACACGGTGGAAGAGCCACCTGGCCTTGGTTTGACCCCCAGTGTGGAGAGGGGTCTTCTCTGCCTCTGAATACATTTGAGAAGAAGCATGGTGCACGGTCCGGTTGGGTAGTGCTCGGCCGCCTTCTGTGTGGACTCCTTCCTTTCCAGTGTCCCCTTCCCTCCTGTGGGTCACTCTGAGATCTGACTTCTGTCCCCTCCACTCATGCTGAAGTGACCCTCTCCCCACCTTGTGTGGCCATACCTTCCGGTCTCTACGTTCCTGGACCCTTGAGATCCCTCTCACCCTCCCTCTGTCATCCAGCACTCTGCTCCCCAGCTGTCCGCTTGCACCTGTCCTGTCCCCATCCTCTGCCTCTGTTTCATGCTCTCTGTCTGTCTGCCAGCTCACCTGCCACCCCGCAATGGTCTCCGCAAGCTCTCGAGGCTCTTCTCATGGCACACATGTTAGGAGATGTCATCCACAGGTGTCTACCACCCCCTGCAGGTGCATGACTCCTGACCCCAAACTCTGGTCCTCACCCCTCCCCCAAATCTCTTACCTACACATCCTCATACCCTCACGAGTAGCTGGTCCTATGCTGTCTCCCGTGTGCGCTGCCCCCTCTCCTCTCCGGGCCCTCCTGGCCCCTGTGCTCGCTCCCTTGCTTAGCTGCCAGTCCGCACCAGGCACGGTGCTCGCTGCCAGGGGTACCACTGGGAGGGCGAAAGCAAGGTGCCTCACCCGTTCTCTACCTTTCTAAGTGACGTTGCCAGTCACTGAGCCAGCCTTCTCGAATCCCCGTCCACTCTGCACCCCAGAACCCCCACCCATCCCCTTGGTGGGTTCCCAGAGCCAGCGAACGCTAAGCTCCCCCTGACTCTCCTCTTCTTTATCCCCATCCCTACTTCCCAGGTTAAGGTGTCTCTCCTTGTCCTGGGATTGCTTCAGTGCCTCTCCCCCTGCTCTTCCTGCCCCAGTCGTTTCGTGCTCGAGCCAGAGTGGTCCTTTCTGATGACAGAAGTCAGGTCATGTCACATCTCTGCGGTTCTTCAAGGATTCTTCTCATCAACCAGAAAACCTTAGCCCATTATCTGTTTCTTCTGCTCTCTCTCCATGTCTCTCTCCTCTCCCACCCCTTCCTTCCTCCCCTGCTTCCTCTGTCCCTCTTTTTCTTTCTCCCTCCTTCCCCTACTTCCTCCTTGCCCGACCTTCTCCCTTCCCCCCAACACTGGTGTGAACCTCCTCAGCTCGGGTCCCCAGATCTATTCAGTTCCCTTGCACGGCAGGCTCCGCCTCAGATACTTGGGCTGCATCAGACAAAAAATTCCTGACCTCACAGAGCTTACAGTCCATCAGGGCCAACCAGACAGGAAACAAGCATGGTAAGGAAATCAGGTGAATCAGATGGAACGGGAAGGTGTTAAGTACTCCGAAACCAACTTCTGTAGTACTCCGCATCTGAGCCAGAAGCAGGGACCTCCCCGCGAGGCCCACCTCCTCCCCCAGCCTCGTGTGTCCCCTGCTCTTGGCTTCTCTGCTTACGTTTCTCTGGCACCAAGCTGCTGGCCACTCCCAGCACACGCCGTGTTTATCATCCTTCTGCATCTTTGCGCACTTACCGCTGTGCATGGGATGCTCTCTCCAGACCCCTCTGGCCTGCTCTCAGGGTCTCCTTGCTCTGGACCCATAGAGGCCCCCTCTTGCTGGGCCAGGTGGATTCCCTCTTTTTGGATCCACCCCTGGTTCCCTGTTCGTTCCCTGGTGTGGGCCGCCAGTCCTTCTGGACCGTGGGCCCCCTGAGGCTGGGCCGAGCTTTGCAGCTTCCTCTCTGGGCGCGTCCAGGAGCCCAGCCACTCCCCACCGTCGGGCCTCCATGTTCTCATGTAGAGAACAACAGGAAGGAGAACCATGCACTGATTTCTCATGCTTGCTACCCAAGGGTGAGGGTCCGTGGGTGGTGAGTCGAGGCATTCCTTGCCTCGGAGACGCTGAAGAAGAGGTCCCTTCTGTGCTCGACGACTCTGGAGCGGACAGACCGGCCTGAGCCTGCGGAGCGGGGCTGCTGACCCGGTCCTGGCCCGGAGCCAGCACTGAGTGTGGCCGGAACTGGATGCCCAGGGGCTGGGCAGGGACACAAATGGACTGTCATCGATTTGTGGTTTTCTCCTTCCAAACGGTCATTTGGAACCCTTTGAATCCACACTGAATTGACATTCAGTTTTCCCTTTTATGCCACTTCTTAGGAAAACACCCAAACCATCAATTTTTCTGTTAAAATCTCTCCCTTCCCACTCCTGTTTACATTTCTTAATGCCTTTTGTGCTTGGGGTTCGACCGCAATGGCAAACTCCAGTCACGATGACTCCATCGTCTTTTTTTTCTGCGCTTTGAATGGGTCCTGGCTTAGTACTGCTCTTCACTGTGTGCGTCTTCTTGGAGCACAAATCTGCTCGTGAGAATGGAGTGTCGCCCTGTTTAAGGGGCCGGTGGTATTCCTCGTTTGGTCTCCTAGTGTTCAAGAGTCTGAGAGATGAACAGACTGGAGGCTCTTCAAATTCCTGCATCTGCACATGCGATGGGAGGCTCCACACTCCGTGAGCTTCATGGAGAGAGCAGTTAGCAAGCAGGATCGGCCCCTGAAAAACGGGGCAGATTACGCTGCTCAATCTCTTGGTGTTGGCCCGGGGCCCATTCTTCTATCCGGAAACACCACTTCAAGAAAGAAGACAATGGCCAGGGGTGATCTTTAGGTGCTATTTGAATACGTGCAGCAGGAACGTGACTCGAGGAAAGGGTACAGGCAGGTGAAGATTGACGAAGAGGAGGCTAGCCCAGTGCTGGTTAGCCAAGTGCTCTGGGACCCAGCAAAATCCATATGAGTGGACTTGGACCTGAATACTGTCAACTCCATGTGTTCGGACTGACGATGACATGAGGTACCTCGGAAACGGTGAGTGGCCTGTAAGAACCAGTCGGCGGATGGTGGCCACGGTGGGTCAGGCACAGCGCCAACGGGCTGAGGGCCAGGCTCATCGAAGCCGCCAGGGAGGGAGGTGGCACTTGCTTTTCCTGTCTCATGGCGGAGGAAATGGAGGCTTAACACTGTTGAGTCAGTTTCTCAAGGCCACGGAGCTGCTGTGTGGGAGAGTAGAGGTTTGAACTCAGAGATGTCTCATCCCCAAACCCGCTTGCCTTCCACTGCCGCACCAGCTCCCTCCCCGCAGTCCTGCCGGGTCTGTGTTCTGGCAGAGCAACTAGAGCCATCCCAATGGACGATGGCGGGGAAGGGCCGGGCATGCTCCGTGGCCCCGTCTGGAGGAGGCTGATGGGAGAGCCCACTCCCGCTGGGGGTAGTGCGAGGTCGGGGGTGACTGATGACCGTAAGGCCACCTGGGAAACTTTGCAGACTCAGGGAAACAAAGATGTGGGCAGCGGTGGG
>JAPYYJ010004320.1:0-10565 GCA_028533885.1 Nasua narica
GGGGGGGGAAGCAGGCTCCCTGCTGAGCAGAGAGCCCAATGCAGGGCTCCATCCCAGGACCCCAAGGTCATGACCTGAGCCGAAGGCAGAGGCTTTAATCCACTGAGCCACCCAGGCGCCCCTCTATCTATTTATTTTAAACCAAATTCGGCTTTTAATTTAAAGGAAGTAGAGTCCCATGTGTTGGTTAGGTTACAGAGTGACCCCAAATTCCATACATTGTTGGTGGATGAGTGAATTGGTCCAACTGGTTGGAACTACTTGGAAATCTGTATACAGTGCCTAGAAAAAGTGAACAGATAAATACACTATGACTCAGCAATCCTTGATGTATATACTCAAATTATCACATATATCCACCCAAACACATACACAAGAAGATTTATTGAAGTTTTTTCCATCATATTTAAAAACTAGACAAACCAGGTGTTCAACCATGCTAGAATTGGTTTATCATTTATCTTTCTTTTTTTAAGATTTATTTATTCATTTTAGAGAGAGAGAGTGCACACAGGGGAGTATAGAGCAGAGAGAATGTTCAAGCAAACTCCCCTCCCCAGTGCAGAGGCCCACAGGGGGCTCAATCCCATGACCCTGAGATCATGACCTGAGCCAAAACCAAGATCTGGGCACCCAACCCACTGAGCCACCCAGGTGCCCTTATCATTTATTTTAAAAGTAAGTATTTTATCTGTACTTCAGTTGTCTCTCCTTAAAAATGGGAATGAAAATATTAGAATACCTAATTCATAGGGTTTGATGAATACATGTAATAAATTTTATTTTATTTTAAAGATTTTATTTATTTGACAGAGAGAGAGATTCCAAGTAGGCAGAGAGGCAGGCAGAGAGAGAGAGGGGGGAAGCAGACTCCCCGCTGAACAGAGAGCCTGATGTGGGGCTCGATCCCAGGACCCTGAGATCATGACCTGAGCCGAAAGCAGAGGCTTTAACTCACTGAGCCACCCAGGCACCCCATGTAATAAATTTTAAAACAGAAACGGAAATCCACGAATTTTTAGAATATAACATTACCTGTATATTTTGTAACTTTTTTTTTAAAGATTTTTATTTATTTATTTGTCACAGAGCGAGAGTGTGAGCACAACAAGCAGGGGACAGGGGCAGGCAGAGACTGCAGAGGGGGAAGCAGGCTCCCTGCTGAGCAAGGAGCCCACGCAAGGCTAGATCCCAGGACCCTGAGATCATGACCTGAGCCAAAGGCAGAGACTTTAACCCTCTGAGCCCCCCAGGCGTCTCTTTTGTAACTATTTCAAGAGACAGTGTGAAATGGGTTATCTTTACAGGACTTACTTAAACCTGATACTGTGCATGTATTTATTTGTTGCCTGTGTATCTGCCGAATTTGAGTGGAAACCTTACTACAGCCAGTGTTTTGACTTCTTGGTTGAGTTGAACAGCACCTGACACATTGTAGGAGTCCTGTACTTGCACTTATCAGTGAGTCATGAATCGCACAACCATGAAATAGGAAAGGATTATTTAACACACATGTTCACTTTGTTCCTGAGGTAAGGATGAGCTAGAGGGTAAGCATTTGTTTTGAGTTAAACTTGAAAAGAAGCTCATTCATGGTAGTGTTTTAAAGAAATAAAAAAGAGCTTTCCAGATTATTGTGATTACTTAAATTACACAACAGTGATGACAAGAAAAGAAATGCACTTTTTGTTTGTTTGTTTGTTTGACTTGGTCAATATGAGCTATGAGAATCATAGTTCGTTTTACATTGCCTTTGGGGGAAACATATTTATGTGAATTATTGCTGTTTTTACATAACTACAGGGGGAACTTACGTATTTATTCACCTATGACTATTATTCTGCTTGAGAATCTTTACCTTACTTTTCATGTCCCAGAAAAACTAAAGTCATATTCAGTAAGTAATATTGATGATTCCCCTTTGACCAAATGTCCTTTTTTTTCCTCTATAAGATTTTCCTGCATGCACAGTTTTGTGAGGCTCAATGTCAAAGGTCCCCAAGAACATTACATCAATTTAATAAATCTGTGTTTGATCAAGTTCTTTAAGTTATTAATAATAGGAAACTTTAAGGGATGTTTCATAAATCTAAATTTAAAATGTCATTTATGATTTAGGAAGGTGAAGGTTTGCAGCTGAAATTACCTTAGATTTAAGGAACAATCAATTTGTTTCATAATCATTGACATTATTTGCACATTGTAAATCATGTCCTGGTTAACAGCTTAAACATCTATGAAGTTCAGATTTATAATAATTTCTAATAATTCTAGTATTTATAATTTATAATTCTAGGATTTCTTTTTACTTTTGTATTAAGCGAACTCATTAAGAAGCAGCATCACAGCAGATTGATTTTGAATTTGATTTAAACTGATTTAAAATTAGAGAAATTTTAAATTTGAAAAAATTGACTAAAATTTTAAACTTATTCTTATCCAAAATTTGTTCACAGCAGGGTTTCTACGCAGATCTCCTTGTCAATTGAGAGGACCTATGACAATGATAATGGTAGATTCATTCTACCGTTCTCCCAGATAATTAAATGACAGTTGTCATTTATTAAGTACATTTATTTAATGCTAAATGTCTTCCATGAAGCATCTCAAACGATACTTCTCTGCACCTACACACAGACTCACATCAAGTGCGTGTGCTGCACAAAGTAGAGGAACATGTGTTAATTGGTCCAAGACCTCACTGGTAGTCAGCGACATCTTTAAGCCAGAAGCCAAGGCACCCAGACTCTACAAGTGAGTGCATGATTGCTCCGCGTCTACTATATGTAGACGGTAAAGCTCAGATATGTCAAGACAACACCATGCGATTTTGAAAATTTGTATTCCTTCCCCATGTCGTAAAATAAGATTTTCAGAAAGAGTAAGGTGTAGGGGCGCCTGGGTGGCTCAGCGGGTTAAATAAAGCCTCTGCCTTCAGCTCAGGTCATGATCTCGGGGTCCTGGGATCAAGCCCTGCATCAGCCTCCCTGCTCATCGGGGAGCCTGCTTCCCGCTCTCTCCTCTGCCTGCCCCTCTACCTGCTTATGATCTCTCTTTGTCTGTCAAATAAATAAATAAAATCTTTAAAAAAAAAAAAGAAAGAAAGAAAGAGTAAGGTGTAGGTAAGACCAATAATATGATTAGTACTAATAGTAATTTGAAAGACATTGTGTTAGCTTGTTGGGTCCAAAGTATCAACAAGCTAATGAATTGGTTCACAATTCATTAAAATGATAGTGTGCTAGGAGAATGGTTGTTTTGTTTTAGATTTCACTTATTTATTTGAGAGAGAGACAGACCGGGGGATGGAGCAGAGGCAAAGGGACAAGCAGACTCCACACTGAGCACGGAGCCTGACACAGGGCTTGATCTCATGACCCTGAGATCACGACTTGAACCAATCAGTTGGCCCGCTTAACCCACTGAGCCGCCCAGGCACCCCTGTTAGTAGGATGTTAAGGAAAACAGGTCACCGCCTTTTGAGTCGCCACAGCCTGGGTGGTGATTTCAGGACAGCCGCTTCCTAGCTGCGTAACCACAGAAAACTTTCTAATAGGTTTGGGTTCCTCCATGGAAGAGTAATAGTGTATTTGGGATAGTTCTTGAAGATTAAAGAAGGCGGAGACTATAAAGTGCAGCTGACAGTTTTGGGGGCGGTCTGTGTGCACGTGGAGGGATCATGGCCAAGCTGCTCATTACATCCATTACCACCACAGTCATGCTCTGAGGCTTCCCCAAATTTAATTCTCAAAGAAAAAGACAACCAAGTATCTTCACTATGAAACATTTCTTTTGGCTGAAATGTTTTATTACATTGTATTTTTATTTTATAGTCTTTTTTAGGTTAATCATTATATACCTTATACTCATTCTAGTTATGTCGCTAGCACTCATATTTCTTAAACCATGGGGAAAACAGCACAGTAATTTTTGAAAAATGAGAAGGACTAAATCCCATGTAACGTTGAGCTAATAAATAAATACAGTTTTTAAACTTGATTTTATTCACAGATGAGCATTTCCTTATGAGGTATTTTTCAACTTCAAGTCAACAAAGATTCTCTTTTTCATTCTGTTCAAACTTTGTGAGATTAATAACCTTGAAAACTCCCTTCAGTGCATCATGAGAGGGCACTGTAAACTACCGTATTTAATTTTTTAAAGATTTTATTCACTTTAGAGATAGAGCACATCCAGAGCAGGGGCAGAGAGAGAGGGACAAGTGGACGCTGCTTTGAGCACAGAGCCCCGCTTGGTTCTCGATCACAAGACTCTGAGATCATGACCGGAGCTGAAATCAGGACTCAAATGCTTAACCGACTGAGCCACCCATGTGCTCTGTAAATGCCTTATTTATGACTAATGATTATAAAATATAGATTATAGGATGGTGATGATACAACATCAGATTTGGACTGTAAGTAAAGGATATATATAGAGAGAGATAGATCGATCAATCAATATACCATAGAGAGTATTTATCTATATATGGTATACCATATATAGACCTATATACCATAGAGAGTATTTCATATTAGCTGGTATCATATGCTGGTTTAATTAGGATTTTATTTTATTTTAATAAAATAGTTATTAATATTATACTGATAATGATTTTTAAAATATTATTTATTTTACATTAAATGCCATTATACTTATTTCTCCTGACATTTTGATAATAATGTTAGGTTAATGTGCTCATTAATTTTTTTAATGGGGTTATAAAATGTTTTAGTTAGTTAAGATTTAAGTTAATGATTAAAACCATTTTAATGATCATACCAATCAGCAGAAACTAGAAGGTGAAGTCAGCCAAATTAAATCATACAAATGTAGGAGACTCTCTCACTCTCTCTTTTATTCCTTTTTTTCCTCTCAAGTCTACCTTAATGTTTTGGCTCAGAGTTGGTTCAAATGTATACTATATGTTTATAAAAATTAAATGTAATTGGGGCATCTGGATGACTCAGCTGGTTAAGTGTCTGACTCTTGATTTCAGCTCAGGTCGTGAACTCAGGGTTGTAAGATTGAGCCCCCATTGGACTCACATTCCGCATGGAGCCTGCTTATTTTTCTCTCTCTCCTTCTGCCTCTCCCCTCCACATGTTCTCTCTCTCTCTCAAATTTAAAAAATTAAATGTAATACAAGTGAGCCAAGTTTTATTATTTTAAAAATATTTTCTTATAATAAATGATATTCTCAGGTCTTGGATTTTGTTGTGAAGAACGTGATCATGGAAGTGGCCTGTTTTATCATCATATTTTCTATTATTTATTTAAACAATATCAGAACTCTTTAGACCTAAATAACATTTTAGAAGCAATGAAGCACCATATAACCCACATCCAATTCCCCCTATGGTTAACAGATTTTATTAGTGTGGTACATTTTTAAACAACTAATGAACCAACAGTGAAATGTTATTATTAACTCAAATCTGTATTTTATTTGGATTTCCTTAGTTTTTGCCTAATGTCCTTATTCTTGTTCCAGGACCCAGTCTAGCATACCAGATTACTTTTAGGTGTTGTATCTCTTTAATCTTCTCTAGATTGTGACAATTTTTTTACTTTTATTGTTTTTGATCACCTTGACAGTTGTGAGGAGTACTGATCAGATAACCTTTCTCTCTAGTAAATAGATAGATATATGTATGTGCATATATATTGCTTATGTGTATATATGTCATATAACCATATGCATAATATATATTATATATCATATATAGATCTATAGACCCCATTTAATTTTTGCTGATTTTCCCATAGGTCAAAGACTCTATCTAGGATCAGACATTGCATTTAGTTGCCATGTCTTTGTAATCTCAATCTTAGGTTCTTAGTATCCCCTTGCCTTTAACGACCTTAATAACTCTCAGGAGTTGGGCAGTGTATAGATATTTCTCAGTTTGCATGTATCTGATATTTCTTCATGATTATAAATTTTGTTCGGAATACCACAAAGATAAAATGTGTCTTTCATAGCACATAATAAGAAAGGCATACCATATCAGTATGTCCCATTACTGGTAATGGTAGCCTCTTCAAACCTTTACCCAACATTTTTATTAGTGATTTGTGAAGCATTGATTTGCTGAAAAACCCTGGGTGAAAATGCAAATCATTGTGCTGGGATATATTTTCTTTTTCTTCTCTTTACCCCTTGAGCATTTATTGAGTGTTTTTTCAGGCATGAAGCAATAAACAGGCAACAAAGTTTTGATCATGATGAGGAGGTTAGCATACTAAAAAGGCAAATTTGGGAATTTATGAAATAATTTGCTTGCTGAGGATCTACCTATTTTCGATGGCAATAATAATTTAATATGAGTTTTCTAAAATGCAGATACTAGTTTAGTATAATTGCTTTGTCTTTCTGTAAATATCTCAAAACTATTTTTCCTTGGGGTGAAACATAATTTATCTTTGATGAAACACATTATCCAAATTGCATCATTTCACGTTATCTGTGTATCTTGAGTTCTGGTATGGGCCACATTATATTTATTTCCCTTTTCATTTCCCCTTTTCTCAAGAGCTTTGAGTAGCAGATTATGAAATTTCTGGAATAATGTATTTCATAGTGCCTGAGAATTCTTACGTCTTGAAGTCAGACAGACAATCTGGGGTGGAGTCCTGAACATCCACAAAGTAGAATTAGGACATCAGGCAGAAGCTCTGTGCTTATGATTCCTCAACTATAAAATAAGTGTAACAATAAAAATAGTGTTACAGCGTTGCACTAGAGAATTAAAAGAGATAATATGTTTTAAGTACTTAGTACAAGCTCGGGCCGTTTTGTGAGTCAACTTTGCCTTGGAACTATGCTGTCGACATAGTTACATATTTGGAAATCAAATCCAAGCGTCTTCACAAATTAAGTGCAAAATGTAAGTTTGTGAACTGACGGTAATTTGTGGAACAACACTGACACCATCATCAGCTTTTCCTCACAAAGGTGAAATGACATGACCTTGGAATCTGTTCGATTCGAGTATTCGCTTCCTGATCAAATTCTTAGTTTTGTGCTGTCCTTCCACATTTCATCATGGCTGTATCACGTCCTTGCGTGAAAAAACCATTTTTGGACATCTGTTCTTATCAGTCATTTGGGTAGATCCAAGAGCACAGATGACACCCATGATGAAGCATAACAGTGAGATTTCATCTATAATTACGAAATTTTAACACATTTTTTAAAGATTTCATTTATTTATTTGACAGAGAGATCACAAGTAGGCAGAGGGGCAGGCAGAGAGAGAGGGGGAAGCAGGCTCCCCGCTGAGCAGAGAGCCCGAAGCGGGGCTCGATCCCAGGACCCTGGGATCATGACCTGAACCGAAGGCAGAGGTTTAACCCACTGAGCCACCCAGGCACCGCAAGAAATTTTAACACATTTTATAAGTGTTTTCTTTTAGATTGTTAGATACAATAAGATAATTTTTTTAAGTTAAATATACTTATATATTTTAAAATATAATAAATTTATATATATATGAATAAATCATGACCTGAACCGAAGGCAGACACTTAATAACTGAGCCACCCAGGTGCCCCGCTTAGTTGCTCTTTAGTTTTTAGTAAAGATGAGTATGACTACTTATCCCTCGAATAATAATAATCCTATTATTTTGAAGATACTTATCTACATGAATTTGCCTTTAATGAGTTCTTCAGAAGAAGTGACTTTCTAGCTTTCATAATTGAAATAGGGAATCCAGATTTTACAGACAGGTGCAAAAACTGTATTATGTTAAAGGGAATATGAAGAGCATACATACTGTTCTTATTTTGTCTTTGATTTTAATAAATCCCTGCAAGATAACATCCACTAAATTTGATTTCAGGAATGTGTGCTATTTGCACTTCTAGAAGGTTTTAATATAAACTTCACATAGATATTTGATTTGGATAAATGTGTGAATAAAACAAATATTCTGTTAATGAGTTAATATAAAACCGTCATAATTATCACAGACAATGATTATATTAAGCTCTCAATTAATGACCATAGACTCAGAGACAGTGTAATTTAATCATTATGAGAAAAAGCTGAGGTCTTCGTCAATGTGAGCCTATGTACAAATCCATCACTCTACTTCATTTGTGGAGACTCTCTCGGTTTTCAAATATATCACTGTCTCTTAAAGCGTATTTCCAAGGCAGGGATGACTGTCAAGAAAGATCATACAATTATTTTATCTGAGGAGGAAGTTAAAGGCTGTCTAGTAGCCAAAGAATGAATGATTTCTAATCTGGAAAGATTACTGTGATGGAAGAGAATCCTCAGACCATCATGGGTAATCGAGAAGACCGTGACAATATAGACAAAATTTTCTTTATCCATTTATCCATCAATGAACACTTAGGTTTTCCCAAGTCTTGGCTATGTAAATAATGCTGCAGTGAACATGGAGATGCATTAATCTTTTGGAGTTAGTGCTTTCATTTCCTTGCATAAATACCCCAAAGTGGCATTACTAGATCATATGGTAATTGTATTTCTAATATTTTTGGGAATCTCTATACTATTCTGCACAATGGCTACACCATTTGACCTTCCCATCAACAGTGCACAAGGCCACCTGGAATTTAGTTTTCTGTAGGCTGTTAAGTAGGAATTGGTATCATTTTTTTTTCCATGTGGATTTCTAATTAACATAGCACCATTTATTGTAAAGATCATTGAATTCACAACCACTGCTGTATTGCCTTTTTGTATGAATGAGGTAACTGTTTTCTGGAATTGTTTTTAGACACAATATATTGTCCCACTGGTATATTTGTTTCTCAAGCCAATGCCACGATGTCTCAATTTCTGTAGATTTTTATTGAAGTCAGGGAACTGGGTAGTATAAATCTTTCAACTTAGTTCTTCTTTAAAAGAGACTGTCTTTCTATTCTTGAATCCATGAAATTTCACGTAAATTTTAGATTCAGTTTATAAATTTCCACATCTATTGATAAATTGAAAAAGAATTGGCATCTTTGAATTATTGGTAATGCCCATTTGTTGATAAAGCGTATCTTTCCACTTATTTAGTTCTTTAATAAACAAGCAAAATACAGATCTAGAATGTTTCTCCTAAGTGCTTTAACCCGAATTTAACATCCACAGGCAGGAAACAATTCCTGAGGAGCAGAGATCATCGAGCTCAGGGGAGCCAGAGATGAGACTCCATCCTGTCTCACTTTCTGGTCATTTGAGTCTTTGAGCCACACTCCTAATGAATTACTAGTGTTGTTTATCACGTAGAGTCCATCTTCATGATTCACTGATTCTGTAATTCCAAGTTTGCCTCCTTGCTCAAATTTATTTATGAGCCCAAATTCAGTACTTGCCAAACTTCTGTGGTCATCGGCAGACACGCGCAGAGGAATGAAAGATCGAGTCACCCCTTGTACACAAGTCTAACTCGGGCCAAACAAGATGGTGTCCCACCATCTTGTTTCATGTCTCCTTACTGTAAACAAATGTACTTTTTCTGCAATCTAATTAGTGCCACATTGTTTACATCCTTGTACTTTTTGTTGATGATTTTGCTGTTTAAAATCGCCCTCAGGGGTAAGGCTGCAGGACCGTTTAGACTTCCTAACCCAAGAAGGCAATATGTACATTACAGAGAGAATATGTGTGTTAGGTAAATGTATTCAGGCATTAGTTATAGTGCCATTGGCTGTGACCTGAGTTGTAGTGAAGCCAAAACACATATTAAATAAGGTGTCTTTATTTTTTTTAAAGATTTTATTAATTTATTGGACAGAGAGAGATCACAAGTAGGCCGAGAGGCAGGCAGAGAGAGAGGGGGAAGCAGGCTCCCTGCTGAGCAGAGAGCCCGATGTGGGGCTCGATCCCAGGACCCTGAGATCATGACCTGAGCTGAAGGCAGAGGCTCAGAAGAACTGAGCCACCCAGGCGCCCCTAAATAAGGTGTCTTTAAACAGAAGCGCACATAAAACAAGGTTATGTGTTGAATGGGGGATGAAAATGTTGTGATGAGGCTGGGGGGTGGGGGGCGGAACCTAGGAACCTAAGCTTGTGTTCCCCCTAGCAGTGGGATAAGCCCGTATTCTGCATGGAAGCAGTGGTTCAGTATTTAAGTCAGTGTTCACGGTGACTTTAGAGAACATAATTGCCATGGATAATGAGAAGTAATTGTATTTATACAAAGCCATAAATACAGTACTTCTCTGGGGAAGTATTGCAAGTAAGCTTGGAAGTGAGCACGAGTCTTCTCTTTTTGGAGCATTGTTCGTGATTTTTCAGTTAGCTTCCCTCACCATGGATCGCAGTTGACTGAGAACTGTTCATTTTTTGAGCTCACATTATAATTTATCTTCGGGATCTCCTTGAAATACTGAATTTTCTTGCTTTGATTTTCTTTAACTTTGCCATTTGCATGTATCTATGCATTTTCTGTATTTCCCCATAGCTGTATGAAATCCTTTGTGGAAGGAGATATGAACTAAATAAGTAAGTGACACCCTCAGGCAGCTGCCCACACTAATAATCGTCCCATGCATTAGAATGCCCTTCAGAAAACCAAAATTATATTTCTGAGACT
>JAPYYJ010004321.1:0-10565 GCA_028533885.1 Nasua narica
CTTCTTTGAAGAAGTGTCTGTTCATGTCTTCTGCCCATTTTTTGATGTGATTATCTGTTTTGTGAGTGTTGAGTTTGGGGAGTTCTTTATAGATCTTAGATATCTGACCTTTGTCTGTAGTGTCATTTGCGAAGATCTTCTCCCATTCCATGGGTTGCCTGTTTGTTTTGTTGACTGTTTCCTTTGCTGTGCAGAAGTTTTTTTATCTTGATGAAGTCCCAAAAGTTCATTTTCACTTTTGTTTCCTTTGCCTTTGGAGACATGTCCTGAAAGAAGTTGCTGTGGCTAATGTCATAGAGGTTACTGCCTATGTTCTCCTCTAGAGTTTTGATAGATTCCTGCCTCATGGCCTATTTATTGGAATTGTACACAGTTCTTGCTAAGAAATCATGTGATGTGTTTTGACAGTTTCATCTCTGGCCTGCTGTATTTATTTCATTTAAAAATACTAGTTAGAACCCACTACATTTATTTTATTACCCACCAATGGGTAGTGACTATTTGTAAACAACTTTTCTAGAAGTTTGAGGAAAATAAGCAAAAAGGATAAGGTAAAAGTTTAACTTACTGGGAATTAAGTAGTCGACATGTGGGTATAAATTCTAAACACACAGTAGGTGTTTTGTTCTTGTTATTTTTAAGTATTGAATTTAATTGCTGATTATTATTTTTAATGATCTTGATGGTAACTTGTTTCACTGACCTCCATATGAGGTTTTAAACCAGTCTGTATGTAAACAGCATTAAGGCTCTTTATGGCTATTATCTTATTTAACCTTCAAAATAACACTAGGAGAGAAATTTTTTATCACACAATGCTGAGGTTAAGAGTTGGGAAATTTAATCCGGGTAGTGGTAGAGTTAGTAAATAGTCCAGAAGAATTCTCCCCAAGTGCTGTGACTTCCCACCTGCACATAGGTCCTTAGATGGTGGTGGGGGTGTGCTGATGGGAGGGTTATCAGAATTACCTGGGAAGCTCTTTCCAACTATACCTTCTACCTCCCCTCCCCCATACCTCATTTGGGTGCTGCTTAGACTAATGGAAAAGAAAAAGTGGATGATCTATCTTTAGTATTCTAAATATGAGTTCTATTTAGACCTCATCTCTTTTTATACTATAATAGTTTGTTTATATGTTTTCACTAATGACAAAAAATATTACAGATTGAAAAGTGTGTCAATTAGTCATGAACATTTTAGAAGTTAAATAAAAGCATAATTTATTATTCTTTCCAAAAACAAAAATAAAAATGGCTAACAGATACATGGAAAGATGCTCAACATCACTCATCATCAGGAAAATGCCAAGTCAAAATCACAATTAGATGTCATTTCACACCTGTTAGAATGGCTAAAACAAACAACAAAGAACAAGGGTCAGCAAGGATGTGGAGAAAAAGGAACCCTCATGCACTGTCGGTAGGAATGCAAACTGGTTCAGCCAGATGGAAAACAGTATGGAGGTTCCTCAAAAAATTAAAAATAGAACTACCCTACAATCCAGTAATCCTACTACTGGGTATTTGCCTAAGGAATACAAAACCACTAATTCAAAAGCATACATGTACCCTTGTGTTCATTGCAGCATTACTTAAAACAGTCAAATTATGGAAGCAACCCAAGTGTCCATCAATAGATGAATGGATAAATATATGATATATAGAGACAATGGAATATTATTCAACCATAAAAAAGAAGGAAATCTTGCCATTTGCAACAACATGGATGGATCTAGAGAGTATAATGCTAAGTGACATAAGTCAGCAAAAGACAAATATCATATGATTTCACTCAATACATGGAATCTAAGAGACAAATGGAGAAAGGAACAAAGAGAGAGAGAAACTAAGAAACAGACTCAACTATAGAGAGTAAACTGATGGTTACAAGAGGGGAGGTGGGCGGAGGGATGGGTGAAATAGGTGAAGGGGATTAAGAGTATTGTTTTTGCCGCGTTTAATTGTGAGAATGAAGACTGTCGACATTCCAGCGATCAGACTGTCGATATTCCAGAAAATGCCAACATTACTGTTGGCATTGTGAAGGACCCCAGAGGTACCCTGATTGAATTACATCAACATAGAACTCAGTCTCTTTGGAAAGAAAAAGAAGAGGCTCCGAGTTGACAAATGGCAGGGAGCTAGAAAAGAATTGGCTACTGTTCGCACTATCTGTAATCACGTATAGAACACAATCAAGGGTGTTACATTGGGCTTCCATTACAAGATGAGTTCTGCGTACGCTCACTTCCCCATCAATGTTATTTAGGAGAATGGTTCTCTTGTTGAAATCTGAAATTTCTTGGGTGAAAAATATATTTTCAGGGTTCAGATGAGGCCAGGTGTTGCTTGTTTAGGATCTCAAGCACAGAAAGATGAGTTAATCTTGAAGGAAATAACATTTAACTTGTATCAAACTCAGCTGCTTAGATTTAGGAAGCTGTAACAGTGAAAAACAAGAATATCAGAAAAATTTTGGATGGCATGTATGTTTCTGAAAAAGGAACAGTTCAGCAGGCTGATGAATAAGATCTAAGTTTTCCAGTTACAGCAACAGCAAGATGCCAGATGATTTTCAGACTTATTTGGGATATTTTAAAGATGCAATAAAAGCTGTATTGATTTGGGGGTAAAAAAAGTACACTTATCGTGATAAGTACTGAGTAATGTATAGAATTGTTGATTCACTGTAATGTACACCTGAAACTAATATAACACTATGTTTACTGTAATTAAAATGAAAAAGTTTTTAAGATTAGATATAATTCTATGATATACTATAGTTTAAGATGAAAAAATGAAATATAATATCTATACTAAATGCAGCTGCCCTGAAAATTGACGTTGAAAATGTAGCTATGAAATGAAATAAAAATGACATAATAATGAAAAAAAAAAAAAGGTGGGGGAGGGAGAGGGAGAAGGGGAAGAAGAAAAGAAAAATATTAGGGATTATTATTGGATGATTTTTGAAATCATTTTTGAAATTCAAAATATTTTTAAATGGAAATTTCTGCATCATAAATCTTTTAATGATTCCACCATTATTGGAAGTCAACTGATAATATATGGATTTTTTTTGGTATGAGGTTTTTAATGTATTAATATTCTTTACTTTTTAGATATATAAGCAGAATGCGTGATTAGGGGAATATATTTTACATTTTGATGACAGAATAAATTATGTGGACAGAATTAAACTTTGGGGGCTCATGACTTAAGTATTATTTAAAAGTCTTCTCCAGAATTACTTTAATTGGTTACGAGTTCCCAGAAATAAAGAATAGCCTTGAAAATATAATCACTAAGCTATCAATTTTAAATATTTATTTTAATTATTTAAAGAAAAACTGATCTCTTTCTCTGCCTCAAAATCATTCATTTAATCAAGCAGAGGCACTCCTATTTCACATGCAAGGTACAATAGTAGGTTGGTGTGGTGGACATCCCTGCTGCTCACCAGTATTTCCCACTCTCCTCCCCTTTTGGCACATGAGAGCGTTACGCTTTTCCACGTCCCTGAATTTAGCTGTAGTTATGTGGCTCACTTTGGCTCATGTGCAAAAGAGAAGTGCACCACTTGTAGGTGGCATTAAAGAGCCTGTGTAGTACTCTGTGTTTTCTCTTCCTTTTTCAGCTGACCTAGGAGAGTGCATGTTTCATATGGTAGGTGCTTCAGATCGTCATCCATGGAAGACAGGTTTCCAGAACCTAAGACTTAGGATGAGCAAGAAATAAAGTTTGTGGTATTACTCACTGAGACTTGAGGGTTTTCTTTACTGCAGCGTAATCAAGACCATCTGGTTATAGTAGGTAAATTTAAAAAGGTGGTTAAGTGACAAAGAATCTTAGACTGCATATATAACTCTAAAAATTATTTTTAGTTTATAATAAGATATATATAAAATAACATTTTTGTTGTTGTTAGCCATGGGCTTTTCTTTGATTATGAATTTGCCAACTGGAGTTCCGTACTGTCTTTTGCTCATTACCACAAAGATCATACTCTATATGTGATTTTCCCTGAAGCAAGAATGTAAAGACTTGGGAGAAGCAATCTGAGTGCAGAATCTTCGGGCTTTTTACATTGCTCCTTTGCAAATATTTTACAGTTGTCTCTCTTAATAAGCCTACTTTAGGGTTTAGGTGAAGGGAATTAAGAGGTACAAACTTCCACTTATAAAATAAATAAGTCATGAGGATGAAAACACAGCATAGGAGATATAAGTAATGATACTGTGATAATGTCCTGCAGTGACAGTTGGTAACTATATGTAACATCGTGAGCATTGCATAATGTATAGGATTAACAGTCAAATCACTGTGTTTTAACCTGAAATTAATATAACATTGTATGTCAACTATATTTCAATTAAAAAACCAGATACTTAAAAATATAAGCCTACTCTGACAGCACTTTTTAGAGACCTACCCGTATTAAGCCTTTAACTCTCCTTACTTTTCATACAAACACCTGTCATTTTCACACTCCTATTTATCAGTTGATGTAGTATTTAATTAAATTGTATAATTCTAATAAGTGTAAGTAGTAGAAATATTTAGGAATTAACATAACTATTTCTTAACAAGAATATAATTCATTTGGCTTGAGTAGAAGACTAGAGAATCCTAGAGAATAGCCTACTGGTCAAGAGTTTTGATGTAGAGAGCATCAGTGCAGCCATTTACATTGGAGTCTAGAGAGTCAGTATATTGGACACAGTCTTGTGCATCTTCTCAGGTTTTCTAAATGACCTTCCTCCTTCTCTCTCTTAGCATCCATTAACACTGAGGCACCTTTCCTCTTGGGAAAGAAACTTGAGGGTTTCACAAAGTCTAGGTAGGAAATGGTGGAGCAAAGATACTAACCCAGACAGGTTGATTCCTAACCAGGATAATAGAGGACACTAAAATACTTAGATGGTGCCTGAGGCACATGATAGAAATAGGACAGCCTGGGTAGGAATGCTGATGCCAGATCAGAGGCTCTCTAAACGCTTGCTCAGAATTAAGCAGCCTCCAGGTAAAGTAAGTAAGAGCTAGCTAGTATAAATCTGCTCCTTTTGAAAGATCCCATTTCTATTTTTTATAATAATTTCTGCAGGTGGCTAGATTTTTAAAATTTTATTATGTCACTTATCCAATCATTCAGCAAGTATTTAATAAGCATCTGCTGGGCCATGGGAAATTATAGGCACTGTAAGATATAGGCACTGAGATAATGAAGGTACAGCCCAAACATTAAGAAATTCACAGGCTAGTAGAGAAGACTGACAAATACTAAAAAAAAAAAAAACAAAAAAAATAGTAGAATAATAGTAAACATGGGATATGAGAAGCACAGAGGAGTGCATCAAACCCCTTGCCTGTAGCTAGAAGAATGGGAAGACATCCCAGAGACAACAATGAAGAGCAAGGTTCTGAGCTCTGGGCATTGTTTTTCCAGGAGAAAAGGGAAAGAAGACATTTTAGGCAGAAGGCATGGCACACAGCAGGAAATGGAATCCTGAGTATAGCGCGTGCCAGAAACAGCTGATAGCATGGTGGATTTAGACTGTGGCCAGAGGGACCATATAATTCACCCACAAAACCAGGATAATACTTTTGAGAGTGAAAAGGAGTGCTTTTCATAATTGCTCTGGGTCGACAGAAACAGGCGATGTCTCAGGTAAATTAGGATGTGTGGTCACACCGAGTGAGGAGGCCACAGAATGGAAAGGGTTTAGGAATCTAAACTTAGACTTGAATTTCAGTAAAGGCTTAGATGGTCAGAGGCAGAGTGACTGAGTTCAGGCAGTTATTTTGCTGACAAATTCCTCATCTGCAAAATGGAAATTAATAATTTCGTCCTTGTAGGTTTGTATTATGGCCATATAACACATACCATGCAACTAGTGCAAGTACGAGTCTAGTACGTGCCCAATAAATGTTGCCTCTCCTGTGTCTACTCCCACCATAGGACAAAAAAAGGAGGATAGTCTGGAGGATTAGGCAAGTATTAGATTTCCATAGATCTTTCATATCATACTCAGGAGTTTGAATTTCAACCTAAAAAAATAGAGAAGTTATCCAATCATATCTGTGCTTTAAAAATAGGAGTCTGGCAGCAATGTTTGAGATGTATATCAAGGCAGTAAGTCACATGTAGGAGCTCCTGGTGACCTCTGGTATTAAAAGACCTTAAGACCTTCATCTTTTTGGATGAGAATAACCCTGAAACAGAGATTCATGTTTAAACAGTTTCTTTGGCAGGTCCCAGAAAATAGCCTAGGAAAATGAGAAAGTGGGGCAGGAAAGGAAGGCATTCAAAAAGGGGCAACCGAGCCTTAATCTGCTAGAGAACTCTGAGGGATGTATAGAACTCATGTCTCAGAGGGGCTCAGGTGTTTATACAGCCTAGGAGGAGGGCTGCACAGGAGGGCCATTAATTCTTAGGCATTTCCAGTCTACTAAAAGGGAAGAAAGAACAGGCCTTTCTGGCTAGGAAAGCCCTTGGGCGAAGAGATGCTGGCAGTTGTTAAGTCAGGCCAACGTACATGGAAATGATCAAGATGGAAGGCACAAGTAACAGTGGCATCTATCATTAGTAGAAGCTCTGGCTTCAGAAAAGGAGGGTGGAAGAAGGAAATAAATGCAAATCTCGCATATAAGTCAGCAAATTAATTGTGTCATTAATATAAAATGGCCAATTTGATTTTTAATGTTTCTCACTGAGTTGAGTAGATTTTGTTTACTCTAGGCCAAAACTTTATAACCAATGAAATGTAAAAGAAAGAGAGAGGGAGGGAGGGAGGAAGGGAGGGACAGAGGGACGGAGAGAAAGAGAGAGAAAGAAAAAGAAAGAGAAAGGAAGGAAAGGAAAAAAAAAGAATTTATTACCTGATTTTAATTATTGTAAAATTACTGATGAGACTATTTGGAGCTTTTAAGGTGGTTCATTTTCCCAGGCTTGGGAGAATTAAAAGGAAAAAAAAAAAAGAAAGAAAATTCTGCAGTCAAATGCTCTACCACTGAGCTATACCCCCAATATACCCCCAAGAAAGAAATTCTGGTAGCTTCCTCATATTACAGAAGGACATACCTTGACAGAGAAAATGTAAATAACCTTCCCATGATCACTTAATGAGGTGTAGAAAGATCTGGAAAGAGCATTTTCTGCCTCGGCCTCTTTTTTGCTTTTTTTTAGGTCTTCAGCTGTGTCTAAACTGGAAGACTAATATAAACTGAACTGTTATATGGTGCTCTTTCTAAAGTGGCATGCTGGATTTCTTAGTATTAAGGATTATTTTTTTTTAATTTTTTTTATTAACATATAATGTATTATTTACCCCAGGGTACAGGTCTGTGAATTAAGGATTATTTTTAAGGTGGACACCTCACGTTTTCACATAGGTAGAAGTTAATGCCATCTTATAAAAAAGGGAATTAACTGAGGCTCAGAGTTTTCTTGCTTAAGGTCATGCAGTAAGTTTTTAATAGAACCAGGATTAAAATTTATTTTTTTACTCTTTTATCTGTTATTTTTCACACAAATACAACTATTTTCTGGTTATTTAGTAGATATATACTTACGTGTGTGTGTGTGTGTGTGTGTGTGTGTATGTGTGTGTATGAAGTATATAGTGTGATCTAACCATAGAGATTGCTTCCATAAAATATTTTACTGGAGAAAGAGGCACTCCAATATAATTTGACTTTGCCTGTTTAAACTGGGAGCCAAGAAATTTGGCAAAGGCCAAAAAAATGTTTTTCCTCTTTATGTATTGTGCTCTGTAACTCAAATACTTTATACACAGAATGATATTTCTTTTTATAACTAATATAGTAATGTAAAACCCACTGTGGTTGAACCATAATAACTTGGAATGATAACATAATTGAAGTTATATGCAAAAAAGTTTAGCCAACAAAGAATAATTTTCAACACCAGAACGGCTAGCTGGTCCTGGAATAGTCAAGGGAGAAAAGAGAATCCAATTATTACATTCCCAACATAGTATTTAATGGAGAATCAAAGCTTTATAGGCTCATAATTTATAATTGTCTCATGGAAAAAAAATCATGAAAGCTATACTTGTGAGAAAATTCAGCAAAGTTATGGAATAGATGTGGATTTTATGTATTTTTTTGGCAACGATTAAAGTTAGAAGATTTTGTGTGAATATTTCTTTGGATCCTTACAGATGTAATTTCAAATCCTGTCTCCCACTTATTAGTGGTGTGATTAGACTGTCGTCCTCTGTTTTGTCATCTGTATTCTCAAACTTTTATCCCCCTCTGCTAATGCCTGCCATTCATTAAGCACCATCAGAGAGTCTTATGCTAAATAAAGCTACTTGGGGGGGGCACCTGGGTGGCTCAGTCAGTTAAGCTCCTGCCTTTGGTTCAGGTCATGATCCCCGGGTCCTGGGTTTGAGCCCCGTCGGCTGGCTCCCTGCTCAGTGGGAGCCTGCTTCTCCCTCTCCTTCCTGCTTGTGCTCTCTCTTGCTATCTCTGTCACTATCTGTCTCTCTCTCAAAGAAATAAGATCTTTAAAAAATAAAAAATAAAACTACTTGTATGGATTATCATTAATGACAAAGTTTGATATATATAGCAGATACTAAAAATTTTTTTTTATTTTTATTTTTTCAAATTTATTTATTTATTTTAGCCAGGAAAAAGAGTGGGGGCATGGGGCAGAGAAGTAGAGGGAGAGGGAGAGAAAGTCTTAAACGGACCATGCTGAGCTAGGAGCCTGACTCAGGGCTTGATCTCAAGACCCTGGGAGCACAACCTGAGCAGAAACCAAGAGTCCAAAGTTCAACTGACTGCACCACCCAGACGCCCCAATAAAACATATTTTTATTCCCAGTCACTGTATGTGTTCTTTGTGCTATATCATGGTACATGTTGGAAGAACTGTGGAAAGACAGAGACTTTGGAATTGGGCAGACAGGGATTTATGAATCACAAATGGGCTACTTGGCAACTTAGTGACAATGGACACATAATTTAACTTCTCACAGGTTCAGTTGTTTTTTTTTTTCTCTAAAATAAAAAATAGGAACAATCATCCTTTGATGTTGAGACTCAAATTAGTTTATGGATATATGTGGTTCTTTGATTTTAGTTCTTTCAATTCTAAAATGGGAATGCCAGTCTTTATGATCTTAAAATGTTGTGAAGGCGTATATAATGCATTTGAAAGTATATATATATATATTTTTTAAAGATTTTATTTATTTATTAGAGAGAGAGAGACTGAGAATGAGAGGGGAGAAGAAGGTCAGAGGGAGAAGCAGACCTCCCGCAGAGCCGGGAGCCCGATATGGGACTCGATCCCGGGACTCCGGGATCATGACCTGAGCCGAAGGCAGTCGCTCAACCAACTGAGCCACCCAGGCGCCCTGAAAGTATATATTTTTTAAAGTCTGCTAAGTATTGGCCATCTGGGTGGCTCTGTCAATTGAGCGACAGACTCAATATCAGCTCAAGTCATGATCTCAGAGTTGTGAGATTGAGCCCTGCATTGGATTCTGCACTGGGTATGGAGCCTCGTTGAGGATTCTCTCTCTCTCTCACTTTCAAAAAAAAAGAAAAGAAAAGGGACGCCTGGGTGGCTCAGTTGGTTGAGCAACTGCCTTTGGCTCGGGTCATGATCCCAGCATCTTGGGATCGAGTCCCGCATCGGGCTCCTTGCTCCGCAGGGAGCCTGCTCCTCTCTCTGCCTCTGCCTGCCTCTCTGCCTGCTTGTGTTCTCTCTCTGATAAATGAATAAATAAAATCTTTAAAAAAAAAAAAAAAGAAGAGAAAAAAAAACCTTAATCCTGACTCAACCCACTGGGCTGACCCAAGACTTTTTACCCCAGTAATTCTTGAATAAACTTTTTTTAAAAACCAAAATAGAATAAAATCTGCTAAGTATTATAAAAAATGTTTATTTTATCACTAAAATTTTATTAAAATTATTAAATATGATATCATTAATATAATTAAAATCCTTAAAATTAAACACAATTTAAGCACTTTGTAGTTTTCTGCATACAGATCCTTTGCCTCTTTGGTTAGGTTTATTCCTAGGTATCTTATGGTTTTAGGTGCAATTATAAATGGAATCGACTCCTTAATTTCTCTTCCTTATGTTTTGCTGTTCGTGTATAGGAATGCAACTGATTTCTGTGCATTAATTTTATATCCTGATACTTGATTGAATTCCTGTATGAGTTCTAACGGTCTTGGAGTGGAGTCTTTTGGGTTTTCCACATAAAGTATCATATCATCTGCAAAGAGTGAGAGTTTGACTTCTTCTTTGCCAATTTGGATGCCTAAATTAAACACAATTTAAACAGTTTATTTCTGATGAATAATTTCTACTATAAAGTGTTTGCTTAACTCCCAAACTTTTTTTTTCAGCTTTAAATACACATTTTGTTTATTTTTCTTTGCTTTCCTTTTTTTAAAAATTTATTTATTTATTAACATATAATGTATTATTTGCCCCAGGGTACATGTCTGTGAATCATCAGGCTTACACATTTCACAGCATTTGCCATAGTACATACCCTCCCCAATGTCCATAACCC
>JAPYYJ010004322.1:0-10563 GCA_028533885.1 Nasua narica
TATTTTGATAGGGATTGCATTAAATGTATAGATTGCTTTATGTAGCATAGACATTTTCACAATATTTGTTCTTCCAATCCATGAGCATGGAACGTTTTTCCATTTGTTTGTGTCTTCCTCAATTTCTTTCATGAGCACTTTGTAGTTTTCTGAGTACAGATTCTTTGCCTCTTTGGTTAGGTGTATTCCTAGGTATCTTATGGTTTTGGGTGCAATTGTAAATGGAATCAACTCCTTAATTTCTCTTCCTTCTGTTTTGCTGTTGGTGTATAGGAATACAACTGATTTCTGTGCATTAATTTTATATCCTGACACATGACTGAATTCCTGTATGAATCCTGGCAGTCTTGGAGTGGAGTTTTTTGGGTTTTCCACATGAAGTATCATATCATCTGCAAAGAGTGAGAGTTTGACTTCTTCTTTGCCAATTTGGATGCCTTGGATACTAGCCCTTTATCTGATATGTCATCTGTGTATATCTTTTCCCATTCTGTCAGTTGTTTTTGGTTTTGTTGACTGTCTCCTTTGCTGTGCAAAAGCTTTTGATCTTGATGAAGTCCCAATAGTTCATTTTTGCCCTTGCTTCTTTGCCTTTGGTTATGTTTCTAGGAAGAAGTTTCTGTGGCTGACGTCGAAGAGGTTGCTGCCTGTGTTCTCCTCAAGGATTTTGATGGATTCCTGTCTCACATTGAGAGCTTTCATCCATTTGGAGTCTATTTTTGTGTGTGGTGTAAAGAAATGGTTCAGCTTCATTTCTGCATGTGGCTGTCCAATTTTCCCAACACCATTTGTTGAAGAGACTGTCTTTTTTCCATTGAATAGTCTTTCCTGCTTTGTCGAAGACTAGTTGACCATATACTTGGGCCTCCATTTCTGGGCTCTCTATTCTATTCCACCAATCTATCTGTCTGTTTTTTGTGCTGGTACCACACTGTATTGATGATTACAGCTTTTTAATAGAGCTTGAAGTCTGGAATTGTGATGTTGCCAACTTTGGGTTTTTTTTTCAACATTCCTCTGGCTATTCGTGGTCTTTTCTGGTTCCATATAAATTTTAGGATTATTTGTTCCATTTCTTGGAAATAAATTGATGGTATTTTGATAGGGATTGCATTAAATGTGTAGATTGCTTTATGTAGCATAGACATTTTCACAATATTTGTTCTTGAACAAATGAATCCATGGATCTTGAATCCATGAACATGAAATGTTTATCCATTTCTTTGCATCTTCCTCAATTTCTTTCATGAGCATGTTATAGTTTTCTGAGTACAGATTCTTTCCCTCACTGGTTAGGTTTATTCCTAGGTATCTTATGGTTTGGGGTGCAGTTGTAAATGAGATTGACTCCTTAATTTCTCTTTCTTCTGTCTTGCTGTTGGTGTATAGGAATGCAACTTATTTCTGTGCATTGATTTTATATCCTGACACTTTACTGAATTCCTGTATGAGTTCTAGCTGTCTTGGAGTGGAGTCTTTTGGATTTTCCAAATAAAGTATCATATCATCTGCAAAGAGTGAGAGTTTGACTTCTTCTTTGCCAATTTGGATGCCTTTTATTTCTTTTCATTCTTTCGTTCCTTTTCTGATCCCAGTTTTTTGGTACCAATTGAGACCTGATTTGTGAGCCAGGATGTGATCTATTCTGGAGAATGTTCCATGTGCACTAGAGAAGAATGTGTATTCTGTTGCTTTTGGATGGAATATTCTGAATATATCTGTGATGTCCATCTGGTCCAGTATGTCATTTAAAGCCTTTATTTCCTTGTTGATCTTTTGCTTAGATGATCTGTCCATTTTGGTAAGGGGAGCATTAAAGTCCCTTACTATTATTGTATTATTGTTGATGTGTTTCTTTGATTTGGTTATTAATCAGTTTATCTAATTGGCTGCTCCCATGATAGTGGCATAGATATTTACAATTGTTAGATCTTCTTGTGGATGGTCCCTTTAAGTATGATATAGTGTCCTTCCTCACCTCTTACTGAAGTCTTTGGCTTCAAATCTAATTTATCTGATATAAGGATTGCCACCCCAGTTTTCTTTTGATGTCCATTAGCATGATAAATTGTTTTCCACCCTCTTACATTAAATCTGGAGGTGTCTTTGGGTTAAAATGAGTTTCTTGTAGACAACATATCAGTGGGTCTTGTTTTTTTAATCCATTCTGATAATCTGTGTCTTTTGATAGGGGCATTTAGCCCATTTACATTCTGGGTCACTATTGGCAGATATGAATTTAGTGCCATTGTGTTGCCTGTAAGATGACTGTTAGTGTATATTGTCTCTGTTCCTTTGTGGTCTGTTACTTTTAGGCTCTGTCTTTGGTTAGAGGACCCCTTTCAATATTTCCTGTAGGGCTGGTTTGGTGTTTGCAAATTCTTTTAGTTTTTGTTTGTCCTACAAGCCTTTTATCTCTCCTATTTTCAATGATAGCCTAGCTGGATGTAGTATTCTTGGCTGCATATTTTTCTCTTTTAGTGCTCTGAATATTATCATGTCTGTCCTTTCTGACCTACCAGGTCTCTGTGGATAGGGCTGCCAATCTAATGGCTGCTTTCAGGATTTTCTCTTTGTCACTGAGACTTATAAGTTTTACTGTTAGATCATGGGGTGTAGACCTATTTGTATTGATTTTTAGGGGGATTCTCTGTGCCTCTTAGATTTGGATGCTTATTCCCTTCGCCAAATGAGGGGTATTCTCTATAATAATTTGCTCTAATATACCTTCTGCCCTTCTCTCTCTTTCTTCTTCTTCTGGGATCCCAATTATTCTAATATTGTTGCGTCTTATGGTATCACTTATCTCTCTAATTCTACCCTCGTGGTCCAGTAGTTATTTGTCTCTCTTTTTCTCAGCTTCTTTGTTCTCCATCATTGGGTCTTCTATATCACTAATTCTCTCTTCTACCTCATTTATCCTTGCAGTAAGAGCCTCCATTTTTGATTGCACCTCCTTAATAGCATCTTTATTTCAACTTGGTTAGATTTTAGTTCTTGTATTTCTCCAGAAAGGGATTCTCTAATACCTTCCATGCTTTTTTTGAGCCTAGCTAGCACCTTGATAACGGTCATTTTGAACTCTATGTCTGACATATTACTAATGTCTGTATTGATTAGGTCCCTAGCCATGGGTACTGCTTCTTGTTCTTTTTTTTTGTGGTGAGTTTTTCCACCTCGACATTTTCTTGAGATAAGATTACATGAATGAGAGAACAAAATACTCAAAGGGTAGCAACAACCCCAGAAAAATATACACCAACCCAATCAGAAGAGAGTCAAAACTGGGGCTTGAAGAAAAGGAGGGTGGGGAGACAAGAAAAAAAGAATAAAAATAAAATAAATAAAAAAGAAAAAAATTATATATATATACATACATATACATATACATATACTTATACATATATATATTAGACTTGTGATTAGAACAGAGCCTCATACTTGATTTTGGGTGTTTTTTAATCTGTTAGAAAAAACTACCTCCCAAAATTTTAAAGAAAGAAAAACTTATAAATATACCAAAATAAGGATAAACACTATGAAGGGATGGAATATGAGTGTAAAGATGAAAATTTAAAAAGATTCTAAAAAAGGGATGGATAAGATAAGAGGTTGGTTGAAAAAAAAGAAAAAAGAGGAAAGAATGCAATCAGGCTGGCGACTAGAATAAGGCCATGTGCTAGATTTAGGGTATATTTTGATGTATTAGAAAAAATTGTATCCCAAAGTTTTAAAGAAAGAAAAACCTATATGTATATAAAAAATTAGGTTAACTACAATGAGGTGATAAAATATGAATGTAACAGTGAAAATTAGAGAATATTTCTTAAAATCTATTGATATTATACTAGTTAAAAAATGTTAAAATAAGAAAGAGGAAAAATAAAATAAAAAATAGAATAAGAAAAAAGTAAAATTGAAAAAATTTAATTCTGAAAGACTAAAGGATCATGGGGGAAAAAAGGCCATGAATTCTATGTGTTGCTTCTTCTAATTTTGGAATTCTGCAGTTCTCATTGATCGATGAACTTGGTTTTGGCTGGATGTTCTTGCTGATCTTTTGGGGGATGGTCTGTTGCTGGATTCTCTAATGTCTTTGCCCAAGGCGCAATTGCACTGTCCTTGCCAGGGGCCAAGCAATCTGCTCCGGTTCGCCCTCAGGAGCTTTTGTTCCCTGAACGCTTTCCGTACCACCCTGGAGGCCAGGAACAAAGATGGCGGCTCCCAGTCTCCGGCCAGAGGAGCGGAGAGCTCAGGGCCCCGCTCCTCAGTGAGCACTCGGAGAAAAACCATCAGTCCCTCCCGTCTCCCTGGTCTCCGGCCCACGGTCCAAGCTCACCCGGCCTGTGACTGAGCGTTTCTGTCTCTGGTGCACGGCCCCGTCTGGAGTCCCCAAACCCAGCAGATTCCTGCAGCGCACTCCCACGCTGTTCTGCCCAAAGGAAGAAGGAAGGGGTCTCTCCAGATCTGCCCCTTGTGGGGTTGCTGATCAAAGAGCATTGAGGGGATTGTGCCTCGGATCACAGCTTAAGGTAAGCCTGAGCTAGGAGCACACTGCTCGGCTCCGTCTCTGCCCTTGGCTTCCCTGCTCTGATACCTGGGAGCTCTGCCGCACTCAGACACCCCCCGTTTTTCTCTGACCCCACGGGTCCGGAAACCACAGTGTCCCCGCGAGGGCTAAACCCCCCACTTAGTCCCTGAAACGATGTCCCTCAGTGGAGCACACTGTAAAAGTTCCGATTTTGTGCTCTGCGGCTGCTGGGAGCCAGCCCCTCCCCACTTCCCGTCACTTCGGATTCCCTTCTCTGCACGTACTACCTTCCCGAAACTGGTCGAATTTCTGTTCCCAGAATTGATGTTCTTCTTCTCTTCTATCTCCTATTGAGTTTGTAGGAGTTTAGAATGTTTTGATAACTAGCTGAACTCGTGGAACATGATACTATCTCAGCTTCTTACTTCCCTGCCTTCTTGGTCCTCCTATAATATGTGTTTCATTAAAACATGAAACAGCAAGATAAAATTTGAGTTTCTAAGTATTCTTTTTCTTTTGATTTTTTCCCCCTTATTAGAAATGATGTGAGGATGTACAAAAGTTGTACTCTTTTGTAGATATATTGAAATTTATTTTAAAAGTACGTTTTCATTGAGAAAAACCACTGGTCTCATAATGTGATGTAGATCTCCACCCACTATTGTTACTGTGAGTTTTATGTTATGTTGCTTGCAAGAGGGACATTGCCAATGTCACTAAGGTTATGCATGTAGGTAATAAAGTGACCTTAAAATAGGGATTATGTGAGTGGGTCCAATGTAACTACAGGAAGTCTTCGACCAAGAAGTGAGTTAGAGATTAGAGGCCTGAGAGTTCTTCCCATACTGTCACTGTCTGTGGAGACAGGGGATTAAGGTCACATGGAAACCATGAGGAGGAAATGATTGCTGCCAATAACTGAAGGACTCAGGAACCAGAATTGTTCTCTAGTGTAAGAGAGAAGAGCCCATGTCAGCTGCCATGTGCTTTTTGATTTGTGAGGTCCTAGGCAGAGTACCCAGGCAAGCCTGCTAAACTTCTTAGTTAGGGACTGTGAGACTATACAGAGTGTTGTAGGAACGGCTAACTATATGTTAGAAATACAAAACGAATCCAGGCATACCTGTTTTGTTATACTTCATTTCGTTGGGCTTCACAGATAGTGCCTTTTTTTTTTTTCAAGTTGAAGGTATGTGGCGACCCTGCATCGTTCAAATGTACTGGTGCACTTTTTCCAATAGTATCTGCTCACTTTGTGTCCCTGTGTCACATTTGGGTAATTCTCACAAAGGTTTGAACTTTTTCATTATTATATTTGTGCTGGTGATCAGTGATCTTTGATGTGACTATTGTTAGTTGTTTTGGGTCGCTACAAAGCACAACCCTAAAAGACGGCAAACTTAATCGATAAATGCTGTGTGTGTTTGGAGGGCTCCCCCAGCCAGCTGTTCCCCCATCTCTCTCCCTCTGCCGAGACCTCCTTAGTCCCTGAGACACAAAAATATTGAGATTAGGTCAATTAACAACCCTTTAATGGACTCCAAGTGTTGAAGTGAAAGGGAGAGCCACATGCCTCTTGCTTTGAATCAGAAGCTAGATGTGATTAAGCTTAGTGAGGAAGGTGTGTTGAAAGTCGACAGGTTCAAAGCTAGGTCTGTTGTACCAAACACTCAGCCAAGTTGTGAATGCAAAGTTAAAGTTCTTTTTTTTTTTTTTAATTTTTAAAAAAGATTTTATTTATTTATTTGACAGAGAGAGAGAGAGACAGTGAGAGAGGGAACACAAGCAGGGGGAGTGGGAGAGGGAGAAGCAGGCTCCTTGCAAAGCAGGAGCCCAATGTGGGGCTTGATCCCAGGATCCTGAGATCATGACCTGAGCCAAAGGCAGCAACTCAACCAATTGAGCCGCCCAGGCGCCCCCAAAGTTAAAGTACTTCAAGGAAGTTAAAAGTGCCTGTCCATTGAACACATGAATAAGTTTAAAATTAAGCAAAAGTGGCCTCTTCCTTTATATATGAGAAAAATTAGTGCATTGAACAAAAAAGCCCATTAAAGATTTCGGGCACCAGGACTTTGATGTGTGCTGCAGGGGATTGTTGATGGCTTTAGGAGGCACGGAGAGTTGGGCAGAGTGATCAGAAAAATTCACAGAAAAATGTCAGTCCAATGAAGATGTGCGGTTATCTTGGTGAGGCAGGTGAGAGAAAAGATAAGGAACCCAAAGACAGATGGCATTTTCTAAAGAAATTGAAATTTATTAGTCTTCCTGCAAAACAGTACCAATTGCTAACCACACCATTGCAAAGTGATTCCGAATGGATTTCTACATACTGATGTAATGAATGACGTCCTTTAAAGAAGGAAACCAAGGGGATCATCTGTGTTCTTAGTATGGGAAAATATTTCTTAGTATGGGAAAAACACAATATACCGGGAAATGACAAGTCCTTGTAAACTTCAGAGCTGGTCTTCACGAGATCTAGAGATGGAGAGCACACCCTGAAAAGACAGTTTTACACAGCACATACAAAGAACCACCAGAAGGCAACTAGAAACAGGGCACAATAAAAAAAAAAAAATGGCAAAAATATACCAAAGGACACTTTGAAAAAAAAAAAAAAAGTCCTCCAAAGTCAATGTCTGAAAATATATTCAATTTCTTAGATATCAAGAAAAGGCAAACAAAATCCTTACTGGAACAATCATACCAACAAGAATATTATAATGAAAATGCCAGAAAATACCAAGTGTTGGCCCAACGTGGATAAACCGGAAATCTCATACTCTGCTGCCCAGTGTGAACATTAGTTTAAAAAAGAACCTTCCGGGAGATTTTTCACAGTGTGCAAAAAAGCCAGACAGATCTAAGTCTATGGTCCAACAATTCCACTTCCGTGAATACACCCAAAGGTAGACATATACGTCTCACAAAGAGAAAAGAATTCACATGTGCATCTTACCCTAATTGCCCCAAAATGAGAATCACTCAAGTGAATGACAACAGAGGAATGACTAAAGTAATTCTTTGACAGTCAATATAGACAGATTCACAAACAACACATGAAATAATAAAAATAAAAGTAAGTGAGTGCTGTATTCTTCCATTTGTGTAGAACTAAGAACAGCCTGAAAATGTTCTATGCTCTTAGGTGTCAGAATATTGGTTACTTCGTGGGAGTACTGAAATTTTAGGGGGAAAAGTATGGGGTTTCTGTGGAATGCTGCCAGTCTTCTACATCTATGCATTTCTTAAAAGCCTGGGTGTTCAACAGAGGTTTATTTAGTTTGTGAAATTTCACTGAGCTGTGAGTTTATCCTGTGCATATGATGTCAATAATTATAAAAATACAGATCAACAAGGAAATGTGCTGGGAGAACTTCTTTTATTGTTGGGTTGTGATCATACTGTTCAGTGATTTACATCTGTTATATAACTATACTCTGATTAGTTTTTAACAGTCTGATGTAATTTTAAAAAATATGGAACACTTCATGAATTATCATGGCATCCTGGTGCAAGAGTTATGCTGATCTACTCCAAATTGTTCCAGTTTTCGTATATGTGCTGCCCAAGTGAGCATAGTATGCTATAATTTCTAAGTTAAAAATTAATTATACTGGGGATCCAGTGTGGCTCCGTTGGTTAAGCATCTGCCTTTGGCTCAGGTCGTGTTCTCAGGGTCCTGGGATTGAGCCCACATCAGGCTCTCTGCTCAGCGAGGAGCCTGCTTCTCTCTCTCCTTTTGCCTACCATTCCCCTTGCTTGTGCACTCTGTCAAATAAATAAAATCTTAAAAAAAATTAAATATACTGAATGTATGACCACAAATTTAAAGGAGTAACAGAATTATTTCCAAAATTAAAAAAAAGTTATGATAAAATCAAAAGATATAAAACTGGTGTCATAAAGTCACAATATAAATTGATAATTATAATCCAGAATACAACCATCAGTGGATTAAATACAGGCATGCTACTCTTGCTAAGATGCCCCTTCGGATCATTACTTTTGTATCCTTTGGGTAAATACCGAGTAGAGCAATGGCTGGGTCACAGGGTGGTTCTATTCTTAACTTTTTGAGGCACTTCCCTTCTGTTTTCCAGAGTGGCTCCACCAGCTTGCATTCCCACTGGCACTGTAAGAGGGTTCCCCCTTCTCCGCATCCACACCATTTTGAATAAGCAACACTTTACATGCTATCTTATAAAAAAAAACTGCAGGGACGCCTGGGTGGCTCAGTTGGTTATACAGCTGCCTTTGGCTCAGGTCATGATCCCGGCATCTTGGGATCGAGTCCCACATCAGGCTCCTTGCTCCGCAGGGAGCCTGCTCCTCTCTCTGCCTCTGCCTGCCTCTCTGCCTGCTTGTGTTCTCTCTCTGTTAAATGAATAAATAAAATCTTAAAAAAAAAAAACTGCAAAAAACTACTTTGGAGGGGCATCTGGGTGGCTCAGTTGGTTAAATATCTGCCTTCTGCTCAGGTCATGACCCCAGGATCCTGGGCGAGCCCTGCATCCAGCTCTCTGCTAGGTGGGGGCCTGCTTCTCCCTCTCCCTCTGGCCTTCTTCCCTGCTTGTGTTCTCTCTCTCTCTCAAATAAATAAAATCTTTTTAAAAAACTACATCGTGATCTCATTGGTCGGACAGCAGTCGAAATGGCCACACCTACATGGAAACGTTTTATATATACTCATCTCGCGCCATAACATCTTATTTCAAATGACTAGGGTCTCTCTATGGATGCAATGTAATATCCATTACTTATCCCTCAATGGCTGTACTTTCTGAAACTGAATTTAACCTCCATTTTCACTTACTGTGCTTCAGTTTTTGGTTTCTCAGAATAACCGTCTCAACTGGTGCTCCTTTTGTACGGCACTCTCCCTACAATCCTATTAGCACTCAGTGTCTGAAAAATTTACTGTATCAGATTGAACGTTGTATCCTTCTTGTTGTTGTTATAGATTTTATTTATTTATTTACTTGTCATAGAGAGAGAAAACGAGAGCACAAGCAGGAAGAGTGGCAGGCGGAGGGAGAGGGAGAAGCAGGCTCCCCATTGAGCAGGGAGCCTGACGTGGGATTCGATCCCAGAACTCGCATCATGGCCTGAACTGAAGGGAGATGCTTAACTGACTTAGCCGCCCAGGCATGCTTCAAAGTTGTGTGCTTAATGATATCTTTATACTCTGCAAATTGTTTCCAGAACCATTCATGTAATCACCACATAGAACCTGAACTCTTCCACTGCAAACATCATAAATTTCACTTACATAAATAATAATGAAATTCTATTTAATTTACAGTTGCCATTGATGTTAATGTTTTTGAGGAGCAGAAGCTCCATTCATTGTTCTTTGCTACTCTTGCCCGTGGGACTGTTTCATAGCTTCATTCAGTGTTTATACCCTGAAGGAGATTGAAAATAAATAACCATTTGAATAAATGTACAATATACATTTTTTTCATATACTTTTATGTTTTCACTGTTCCAAGAGTCATTGTTCATGCACCACACCCAGTGCTCCATGCAATACGTGCCCTCCTCAGTACCCACCACCAGGCTCACCCAACCCCCCACCCCCCTCCCCTCCAAAACCCTCAGTTTGCTTCTCAGAGTCCACAGTCTCTCTTCCCCTCCGATCCCCTGATTCACCCAACACGGACAGGACTGGAAGAGATTATGCTGAGTGAAATAAGTCAAGTAGAGAGAGTCAGTTATCATATGGTTTCACTTACATGTGGAGCAATTTACATGTTATGATTAGTTCAAGTGATTTTGCGGTTCCTTTGCAAGGCAAGCAGAGGCTGCACTTTCTGGAGTCCTGGCTCATGAGGATGTAGGGGCTGACTGTAGGAAAACATGCATTCAGTAGTACAGAAGCGTTCCTCAGCCACAGACTGGGGTTGTTAAGCACTACCAGACAAATGTGGAAGAAAGACGACAGTGTCCACAAGGAAACAAAGGTGCTCACCAGGACAAGGGTGCTCCGGGTGGCTGCGGTCTCAGGGGAGGGTCTGGGGGAGAGAGTC
>JAPYYJ010004323.1:0-10563 GCA_028533885.1 Nasua narica
TGGATTAATTGTATCCATAAGACAAATATGGAAATAGCTTATCAGCTTCTACAAATGTGGATATGTAAGTACTAAAAGTTATTTGAAAATTGCTTTCTCTCTTAACTATTTTTAAATTTCCTATGATAACTGATTTCTTATTAATTTACACTATCTTAGAAATTTCTGCAAAGCAAAAAGATAAATTTCAATACAAACTCAATTTGAATGGTAGCAAATTTAATTTAGGGACTCCAAATTAATGAAGTTTTGCTATATTTTAAAGTATGCTGGGGCATCTGGCTGGCTCAGTTGGTGGAGTATGTGACTCTTGATCCTGGGTTCGAGGTTGTGGGTTTGAATCCCACATTGGGTGGGGAGATTATTTGGAAATAAAAATCTTAAAAGAATAATAAGGTATTCTAAGATAGGATGTTTTATTAGCATAACATTCATTTTATTATTTTTCCCTTTAATAAATAAAATTATAAGAGGATAATTCTAGTTCTTAGGACAATTAAAGGGCTAACTAAGGACTAATTCATAAATGGTAATGAAATTATATTATGATGTATTCCTCCCTTCCCTTGACCGCCCTCTTCATGCCTTCCATTTCATTTTATTATGCTCAGAGTGTTGACGTAGTATGGTAATAAGGATACTTTATTTCTAATATAATCAAATACAAAACCAAGAACAAACTCAAAAGCATCAGAGACATTGTTGTTCTTTTTACCTCTCAAAAAAGAAGATAAAGGATAAAAAAATATATAAAATTTCTGGATTATTTTACTGTACCCAGATCATGTCACATTTTAAGTTTGAAGGGGGATTTTTTTCTTCCTACAATGGTCTTCATCTCATTAGTTCTTATTCCTTTTAGACTGAGAGATCATCTTGTCTTGTTTTTTTACTTTCTCAGTTTATAGGTGAAATTAAATTTATGCTATTTCCTTGGTGATACCACATATTTACAGAGATTGCAAATTTTTTTTGTACTGTTTTGGATTCTGAAACTGTCTCTTAACCTATATCATCCTCCTTCCCTTTCTCGCTGCATTTTTCTCCTCCATATTTTTTTAAAGATTTTATTTATTTGGGAGAGAGAGAAAAAGATAGTGGGAGAACACAGGAGCACAGGGGAGAGGGAGAAGCAAACTCCCTGATGAGCAGAGAACCCAATGTGGGGCTCCATCCCAGGACCCTGAGATCATGACCTGAGCCAAAAGCAAGTGCGTAACTGACTGAACCACCCAGGTGCTCCTCTCCTCCACATTTTTTATTCTTTCTTTCCCTCTCTCTTTCTGTATCTCACTCTTTCTCCTTCTCACTCAAACATGCACACACGCACACTTTTTCTACATATACTTCAAGTTTCTGGAAACCTCCTTTCGTCATTATATTAATTGTCTACATGTTTTTCATTATTTTTCAGTAAAGTCCCGAAAAACACATCTGGTTTCTATTCTAATCATACTCCTCTGAGAATAACTTCATATTATAGAAGATAAATAATTCTCAAATAATAATCCATAATGATGCAACCTCTGGTGATTTAAACTTTTATCCAATAACTTTAAAACAGCTATTCATCGAGTCTTACTTGGCAGGCTTTTTTTTTTTTTCCAGGTAAAGTTTATGGAGGTAGGATTTGTATGGACAATCATTCAAAGCAAAATTGTATTTGGAAACCTAGTTTTTCAAATGAGAAATCTTGGAAACTAAACATAGAGAGTGATTCACTCTTCTCATTAGCGATTCATTTTGAGAGTCCACAGCTAAATGACACATGTGAAGAGTCATGGGAGTGAGAAGATAGTAAAACCTGTGTACCAGTTACCAGCATTACATCCCATGTTCTCTGCTCTCCGTTCTGTGCTCCTATCTAGGTTCAATGCTGCTGAGCACTTCACAACCTCACTTACCCCTCCATGACCCTATGACATTGCTGTTCATTGTCCATTTTATAGCTGAGGACACAGTTTCAAAGTAATATTGTTAGAGAGGAACTGTTACAGGTCCGTGTTATTTATCCCCTTGTTACTCAAAAGACGATTCCACAGACTAGTAGCATCACCAATACCTGTGATGTTTTTAGGCCCCAGACCTAATAAAGTCAAAAACTGCATTTTAAAGATTCCCAGGTATATCTTAGGCCCTTTGATGTTTGAGAAACATTGCTGCATGTACCATTCTGCTCTTTCCCATGCACCTTCCACTGTAATACAGTGCTACCAATTATTTTGAAAGTAAAATTGGTTCTTGGATCACATTGTAGTAGCACTCAGTCTTTCTCCCTGAGGAAGTGTCATTAAAAAGGACAGATGTGGGGCGCCTGGGTGGCTCAGTGGGTTAAGCCTCTGCCTTCAGCTCAGGTCATGATCTCAGGGTCCTAGGATCAACCCCTGCATTGGGCTCTCTGCTCAGCAGGGAGCCTGCTTCCCCTTCTCTCTCTGCCTGCCTCTCTGCCTACTTGTGATCTCTCTCTGTCAAATAAACAAATAAAATATTTTTTAAAAATTAAAGCAAAAAAGGACAGGTCTTACTGAGGTACTAACTAATTCAAACCTTCCATAAATTCTATTAGTGCCCTGTGATCTTGCAATGAAACTTGCTGTTCCTTTTCTTGGTATGATTGATTTGATTAAGTTTGGATTCAGTTAGTCCTAGCAGTCAGGGTAGGAGCTTAGTGGTAGCCAGTTCAAAGAATTTGGCATTACCAGCCTTATAAGAGACAATTCTTATTCTAAGCATGCATTTTAACTATTAATTTCTCACTCACTTAGAAAGAGTTTGGTTTAATTAAAAACAGAACCAAATTTTGCAAATTTGGTCTTGGAATATGGACTTATTTTAAGGCATATTGTTAGTGAGAACCCACCCACGGAAGAAGTTTGAGAGCTTATAATTTATTTTTAAAATAATGGAATAAAATGTGAGTTTCTTTGTTCAGTACAGAAGTCTAACTTATAGTAAATGTTCTGATGGAAAGATTTTGGGGAAAGGGTGGGGAACTGACACTGCGTCACGAAGACTTCTGAGAGCATTTTTCCCATTAGGGCACAATGCCTGCAAACAAAGAGGAAATGATGTGGGTGAGCCACAGCACCCTCCGTTTAACATTAACACCAAGAGGAAAACAAATGAGCCCTTGCAAAAGTTTTCTCCCCAGTACATTTGATTCCTCCACCCACATTTTGAAAGAAGTATACATATCTCCTATAAATCGCACAGAACCTTGACCTTGCCAAAATGTGAATTCTTTACCACTTTGATTTCATTACCTCAAGGTTTTGAAGTTTTTCATTAACAGTACTTCCCTTTATCCCTCTATGGTAACAGGTAGCTATGCATTCCTTGGCTCCTCTTTCCCCCACCATTTTCACAGGAATAGGGTTGATTGGTTCTTATTTCTATTACGAAGGACTACACTCAGCTAACAAAAAATTTGAAGCCCTTAACAAATATTTTAAAATTATTCCATGACAATAAGGAAAAGAGACATAATTGCTTTCTTCTTTGATAGGCTATCATGTTACCTTTCTCTTCTACCAGCAATCCATGGGGAAATGAAATTTATGATAATTTGAAATAATTGGGCTCATTAGCAACTTTATGACTTAAAGGGTAAAACCACATCACTCACATTATTTGTTAGGCAACTATAGTATTTAAATGAACTTATAATTACCCACCAATTATTTCAATCATCCTCAAAGATTTGAGTTCAATGCATTATTTCCTGACAGACACATAGTAAAAATCTGTTTACACTAGGATAACCACTCCATCTTAATCTCCTTTGCTCTTTTTCTTTTCCATATTCTCAGGACATTCCCCAGGGTAACCCTTTGCTGCAGCGAGGGTGGTCTTCCCAAGGTCCTGAGTAGATGCCTTATTACCCGACCTCACCCCTGTGTACACTCCATTGGTCTGCATTCTTTGTCCAAGCCCTCCAAATCCAATTAGTTTTTAAGGGAGCCTTCTCTGACAACTTTATCCCACAGTCTCTGTCTCATCCTTAAAATTTTATTTCTGATACAACCGCTTTGCCTCTTTGTCTCGTATTAACTTTGTAAAAGATGTTGAATTTTTCACAAGTATTACTTTTACTTATGTTTTATCAGCCTATTGACTGCTGCAGCCAAGAACTGTATCCTTTGCTTCTCTGTAACCTTGTAGTATTTTTCTTTCACATAAGCCACAAGAAATATTTCTTGAAGGAATGCATGAATAAATGGAAGAGAGCAAATTTAGTCCCAGGAAATTATGCTTGTGGTTTTTTCCCTGCTCAATAGAGGTAAATTAATTTATTCCCTCATGCCTTTATTCATATAAAGAACATAATTTGAACATAAATTTAAAATCTTCTTAAAGCCCTCACTTTTACAAATGGCGAAGTAGAGACTCAAGCAGGAAGTGGGTTGCTGGAGATTATATATGTAGTTTGTAGCAAAATAAAACTAGAATTTAGATTCCTGAATCCTAATCCTGTGTTCTTCTGAAGGACAACCAGTAAGCCTCAGGAGAGACACCAGAATAACGGTGGTGTCTGAGCCAATAGGCCATTTCAAGAAAACAAAAATGAAAGACAAAGTGAAGCACCTTGCATATCACATGTTTCAATCCTTTTTACTAAAACATTAGACAATATACTTATGTATATATTTAATTATATACATGCTCGTTTTTTTTCCTATAGGGATTTAGGTAACTTTACAGAAGCATGTTAATATGACAGCATAAAATAACACGCTAAATAAACAGATAAGAAAAAGAAGGTTTAAAAAAATGAGGCAGAACAAGAAATTCATCTGAGATGAAATTAGAATGAAAATCTTACTGAGAGATCTTTTACTTTTGCTACACTCGGCTGACAAATAAAGTTGGCTCAAAGCTCTCTATCTGCCAAGGGAAGGAAATGACAATGTTGCTTACATACTTGGGCAATATCCATAAAATAAAAACAAACCATTTATGCACACGAAGTAGATGTGTTTCTTATACTAGGATTAAATAGTACTTTTTTCCCCTGTGAGTCCCTATATCAATCAGAATAGGCTATATTATAATGTAGCCTAATTGTAACTCAGCATATTCTTAGTGACTTATACTGACGAAGGTTTATTTTTCACTCACAGTGTATATCCATTGCATATAGGCTAGAGTCTCTATTCGTGTAGTAACTCAAACATCCAAGCCAAAGAAGATTTTACCTCCACTCACCATAATCACCGAGGCAGGGAGAAGAGAACTCAATGAACTATGCATTGGCTCTTAAATCTTTCTCTCAAAAAACCCCCACACATCATTTTGACTCAAATTTCATTGCCTCATTGCTGAAAGCAAGCCGCACAGCCATGCTTATTACTTGAAAGAGGGAAGAGGTTACCATGTGTCTGGGAAGGATAAAAAGGTGAATATTTATTCTGAACAACCCAACTGATTACCAGACACTCCCTAGACAAGCTCTGTATATAATCTAATGAACTGTGTTGATGTAGTGAATACAGCCAGAGTTGAGTCTATGACATTGTACTGTGTTGTCCAAGGACATAAAGACAATGCATAATCTGGTAAAAATGGACCTATAGATGGCCAGGAAAATTCAGTTCTCATATATATCTCTTTGTGGTCTACTTTAATTGGAGTAGTCTCCGTTCTCCAATGCAGAAATAAACAAAACTCAATCATACCCCAATATTATCAATATTTTCTCTCAAGAAAACTTTTATAAGTATGAAGTAAAAGTGAGTTTGGATTGATACTCCTTAAGAAATAATATTGATAAGACTATTTACTGACATTTATACAGCCTTTATAATGTGCCAGGTACTGTGACCTACATATATGATTCATTTTTATTCAGTTAATAGTCTATAAAGTAATTATTATTATTATCCACTTATATTTGAAGAAGCTGAAGCTTAACAAAATTAATCTGCCCAAGGTCAATTAGTCTACAAATGTCAGAGCTGGCATTTAAATCTGTGTCCATATGACTTCCAAGGCCTATATGTTTAACTAACACACTAGTTTCCTTTGGGAATGCAGGTTAAATTTACACGTGTGTGCTTTAAACTATTTGTCAGGTGGAGCTTAGATCTCTAATCCACTAGGAGAGGAGAAGACCTGGTCTGGATGAGAAGCCTCCCAAACTCTGAGTAAAATTTCTTGGATGTACCTACCTATGGAGGGGGCTTACATACTTTTAGGGTGAGGAAAAGCGAGTTTTCAAAACTCACTGCCATTGGTGAAATGTTCACAGAGAACTGTGATATTTTTCAAAGAAAAATAGGAGCCATGGTTGGAAAAAAATATTTATAGAATGATACATGTAAAATATTATTCCAACAAATGAGTGTTCCAATAAATAGTTTAAAAAAAAACACCATATAGGTTGTATAAAACACAAGAAAAGAAAATGAAAAAGATTTAGAAAAATATTAACACTTTGATACACAGTATTGTCTTATTTTTTAAAGTCTCAGATCCAAAACCTAGCAGAACAATTTTTTTTTCTTTTTGCTCTTTTTTAAATTTAAATTTTAGTTAGTGAACACATAGTGCGATATTGGTTTCTGGAGTAGAATTTAGTGATTCATCACTTACATACAACTACAAGTGCTCATCACAACATGTGCTTTCTTTAATACCCATTACCCATCTATTCCGTCCCCCATCCACCTCCCTCCATCCACCCTCAGTTTGTTCTGTATCATTAGGAGTCTCTTATGGTTTGTTTCCCTCTCCCCTTTTTTTCTTTTCTCCCTTCCCATATGTTCATCTGTTTTCTTTCTTAAATTCCACATATGAGTGAGATCATATGATATTTGTCTTTCTCTGACATATTTCATTCAGCATAATACACTCTAGCTCCATCCGCATCATTGTAAATGGAAAGATGTCATTTTTTGATGCCGAGTAATATTCCATTGTATATATACACCACATCTTCTTTATCCATTCATCAGTTGATGGACATTTGGACTCTCTCCATAGTTTGACTAATGTTGATAATGCTACTATAAATTCAGGGTGCACGTATCCCTTCAAATCTGTATTTTGTACCCTTTGGGTAAATACCTAGTAATACAATTGCTGGATCATAGGGTAGTTCTATTTTTAACTTTTTGTAGAATCTTCATATTGTTCTCTAGAATGGCTACACCAGTTTGCATTCCCACCAACAGTGCAAGGGAATTCCCTTGCACTGCATCTTTGCCAACACCTGTTACTTCTTTTGTTATTAATTTTAGCCATTCTGACATGGGTGAGGTAGTATCTCATTGTGGTTTTGATTTGTATTTCCCTGATGCCGAATGATGTGTAGTATCTTTATGTGTCTGTTAGCTATGTGGATTTCTTCTTTAAAAGTGTCTATTCATGTCTTCTGTCCATTTCTTAATTGGATTATTTGTGGGTGTTGAGTTTGATAATTTGGATCCTACCCCTTTGATCAGATACATCATTTTCAAATATCCTCTGCCATTTAGTTACCTTTTAGTTTTGTTGATTGTTTCCTTCACTATGCAGAAGCTTTTTATCTTTATGAAGTCCCAGTAGTTCATTTTTGCTTTTGTTTCCCTTGCCTCTGGTGACATGTCTAGTAAGAAGTTGTTAGGGCTGAGGTCAAAGAGGTTTCTTCCTTTGTTCTCTTCTGGGATTTTGATGGATTCCTGTCTCACATTTAGGTCTCTCATCCATTTTGAATTTATTTTTGTGTATGGTGTAAGAAAGTGGTCCAGTTTCATTCTTCTGCATGTTGCTGTCCAGTTTTCCCAACGCCATTTTTTGAATAGACTGTCTTTTTTACATTGGATATTCTTTCCTGTTTTGTTGAAGATTAGTTGACCATATAGTTGTGGGTCTATTTCGGGCTTCTCTATTCTGTTTCATTGATCTAGGTATCTGTTTTTGAGCAGTAGCATGCTATTTTGTTGGCTACATCTTTGTAATATAGCTTAAAGTCCAAAATCATGATGCTTCCAGTTTTGTTTTTGTTTTTCAGAATTGCTTTGGCAATTCAGGATTTTTTGTGGTTCCAAATAAAATTTTAGGATTGTTTGTTCTAGCTCTGTGAAAGATGCTGGTGCTGTTTTGATAGAAATTTCACTAAATGTGTAGTTGCTTTGGGTAGTATAGACATTTTAACAGTGTTTGTTCTTCCAGTCCACGAGCATGGAATGCTTTTCCATTTCTTTGTGTCCTCTTCAATTTCTCTCATAAGTGATCCACAGTTTTTTTAGAATACAGATCTTTTACCTTTTTAGTTATGTTTATTCCTAGGTATCTTATTATTTGGGGTGCAATTGCAAATAGGCTCAATTCCTTGATTTCTTTTTCTACTGCTTTGTTATTGGTGTATAGAAATGCAACAGATTTCTGTACATTGATTTTATATCCTGTAACTTTGCTAAATTCACGTATTAGTTCTAGCAATTTTTTGATGGAATCTTTCAGGTTTTCTACATAGAGTATCATGTTATCATAGAACAGTTTATTATTTTTTATTTTATTATTTTTTTACTGACATATAATGGATCATTTGTTTCAGGAGTACAGGTCTGTGAATCATCAGTGTTACACAATTCACAGCACTCACCACAGCACATACCTTCCCCAATGTCCATAACCCAGCCACCCCATCCCTCCCACCCACCTCCCCTCCAGCAAACCTCAGTTTGTTTCCTGAGATTAAGAGTCTTATATGGACGAACCATAAGAGATTTTCCTTGTTGCTTAATGTAAGTATTTTTCATTACCAACTTCCTCTTAGAACTGCCTTTGATGCCGCCCATACATTTTGGTATATTGTATTTCCATTTTCTTCATCTCAAGATATTTTTTTATCTTTTAATGTCTTGTTTGATTCATCAGTTATTCAATAGTATGTTGTTTAATCTCCACATATTTATGATATTTCTAGTTCTCTTGTAATTGATTTCAGTTTCATGCCATTGTAGTCTTAAAAGTTTCTTGATATGATTTCAGTCTGTTTAATTTATTAAGATTTACTTTGTGACCTAACAAATCATCTATCCTGGAGAGTGTTCCACATTTATATAAGAAGAATGTATATTCTTTTGCTTTAGGATGGAATGTTCTACAGATGTCTGTCGAGTCCATCTGGCCTAATGTGTCATTTAAAGCCAGTGATTTTTATTGATTTTCTGTCTGAATGGCCTATCCATTGATAAAATTTAGGTATTAAAGTCCCCTCTATAATTGTATTGCTGTCCATTTTCCCCTTTAGGTTTGTTACTATTTGCTTTATATATTTAGCTACTCCGATGTTGAGTGCACAAATATTTACAAATGTTATATCCTCTTGTTAGAATGACCCCTTTATCATTATATAATGATCTTTGTCTCTTTTTTACAGTCTGTGTCTTAAAATCTGTGTTGTCTGATAGAAGTATCAGTTATCCCAGCTTTCTTTTAGTTTTTATTTTCATGAAATACCTTTTTCTATCCCTTCATCTTTAGTCTGTATGTATGCTTACGTGTGAAGTGAATCTCTCATGGGCAACATATAGATGGATCTTATTTGTCTGTTTATCCATTTGCCACTCTGTCTTTTGATTGGAGAATTTTAGTTCATTATATTTATAGATAATTATTGATACACATATGCTTATTGCCATTTTTAAAATTGTTTTCTGGCTGTTTTGTAATTTCTTTGTTCCTTTCTTCTTCTCTTGCTCTCTTACCTTGTGATATGATGACTTTTTGTAGTGGTATGCCTAGATACCTTTTTCTATATCTGTTGTGTATCCACTATAAGTTTTTACTTTGTGATTACTTTGAGACTTACCTAAAACAACTTAGGTTTTTTTTTAAAGATTTTATTTATTTATTTGTCAGAGAGAGAGAGAGCAAGAGCAGGGGGGAGGGGCAAAGGGAAAAGCAGGCTCCCAACTGAGCAAGGACCCTGGGATCATGATCTGAGCCGAAGGCAGATGCTTAACCAACTGAGCCACCCAGACGTCCCTAAAACCACTTATATTTATAACAGCCTATTTTATATTGATAACAACTTAAGTTTGAACACATTCTAAAACTTACATTATTATTTCTGCCCCGTAGTTTATGTTTTTGATGTCACAATTTTTTTGACCTTATGTACCATTAACAAATTATTGAGTGATAGTTATTTTTAATACTTTTGTCTTTTAACCTACATACTAGATTTGTAAGTGATTAAGTCACCATGTTTACAACATTAGATTATCCTGAATTTGCTATATATTTACCTTTACTAGTGAGATTTATACTTTCATATATTTTCCTATTACTAATTAGCATCCTTTAGTTTCAGCTTAAGGAAGTCCCTTTAACATTCTTGTAAGGCAGTGATGAACTCCTTTAGCTTTTGCTCATCTGGAACACTCTCTATCTCTCCTTCAATTCTAAAAGGGAACTTTGCTGGGTAGAGTGTTCTTGTTTGGCAGATTTTTTCCTTTCAGCACTTCGAATATATCATCCCACTACTTTCTGGCCTTCAGAATGTTTGCTAAAAAATCTAATAATCTTATGGGAGTTCCCTTGTGCATAACAAGTTGTTTTTTCCTTGCTGGTTAT
>JAPYYJ010004324.1:0-10562 GCA_028533885.1 Nasua narica
GGGAATAAACCTAACCAAAGAGGTAACGGATCTGTACTCGAGGAACTATAGAACACTCATGAAAGAAATTGAAGAAGACACAAAAAGGTGGAAAAGCATTCCATGCTCATGGATTGGAAGAGTAAACATTGTTAAAATGTCTTTACTGCCCAGAGCAATCTATACTTTCAATGCCATCCCGATCATAATTCCACCAGTTTTTTTCACAAAGCTGGAACAAACAATCCTAAAATTTATATGGAACCAGAAAAGACCCCGAATTGCTTAGGAAAGGTTGAAAAAGAAAAACAAACTGGGGGCATCCCATTGCCTGATTTTGAACTTTACTACAAAGCTTGGATCACCAAGACAGCATGGTACTAGCACAAAAACAGACACATAGGCCAGTGGAACAGAATAGAGAGCCCAAAGATGGACCCACAACAAAAATGGTCAAATCATCTTTGACAAAACAGGCAAAAATATCCAGTGGAAAAAAGACGGTCTCTTCAATAAATGGTGCTGGAAAAATTGGACATCTATATGTAGAAGAATGAAACTTGACCATTCTCTTACACCATACACGAAGATAAACTGGAAATGGTAAACGACCTCAACGTGAGGCAGGAATCTATCAAAGCCCTAGAGGAGAACATAGGCAGTAACCTCTATGACATTAGCCACAGCAACTTCTTTCAGGACATGTCTCCAAAGGCAAAGGAAACAAAGGCAAAAATAAGTTTTGGGACTTCATCAAGATAAAAAGCTTCTGCACAGCAAAGGAAAGAGTCAACAAAACAAACAGGCAACCCACAGAATGGGAGAAGATAATCGCCAATGACACTACAGATAAAGGGCTGATATCTAAGATCTGTAAAGAACTCCTCAAACTCGACACTCACAAAACAGATAATCACATCAAAAAATGGGCAGAAGACATGAACAGACACTTCTCCAAAGGAGACATACAAATGGCTAGGAAACACATGAAAAAATGTTCGTCATCTCTAGCCATCAGAGAGATTCAAATGAAAACCACACTGAGATACCACCTTACACCAGTTAGAATGGCCAAAATCAACAAGACAGTAAACAAAAAATGCTGGAGAGGATGTGGAGAAAGGGGAACCTTCTTCCACTGTTGGTGGGGATGCAATTTGGTGCAGCCACTTTGGAAAACAGTATGGAGATTCTTCCAGAAATTAAATATACAGCTACCCTATGATCCTGCATTTGCACCACTCAGTGATTACCCCAAAGAAGCTGATGTAGTACAAAGAAGGGCCACATATATCCCAATGTTCATAGTCGCAATGACCACTATAGCCAAACTGTGAAACTTTCCACAGCCAAACTGTGGAAAGAACCAAAATGCCCTTCAATGGAATATTATGCCTCAATCAGAAAGGATGAATATCCAACTTTTGTATCGACATGGACAGGATTAGAAGAGATTATGCGGAGTGAAATAAGTCAAGCTGAGAGAGTCAGTTATCTTATGGTCTCACTTACGTGTGGAGTATAAAGAAAATCATGGAGGGCATCTTGAGAAGGAAGGGAAGGGTGAATGGGGGGAAATCGGAGGGGGTGTTGAACCAGGAGAGACTGTGGACTCTGAGCAACAAACTGAGGGTTTTGGAGGGGAGGGTGTGGGCGGTGGGTGAGCTTGGTGGTGGGTATCGAGAAGGGCACATACTGCATGGAGTACTGGGTGTGGTGCATGAACAATCAATCTTGTAACAGTGAAAAATTAAAATAAACATATTTGGGGAGAAAAAAACAAAAACAAAAATAAATAAAAATAAATAAATAAAAATGAAAAACAATAAATAAATGTGGTTTGCTAATAGTTTATTGTGGAAATTTTATCCATGTTCACCAGGAATATTGTGTTTAGTTTTCTCTTTTTTGCAATTAATGTTTTTTTTTAGAGTAATTCTGGTCCCAAAAATATTTTTGAAAGCTTTTTTTACTTTCTATTTTTTTTAAACAGTTTAAGAAGAATAGGTATTAAATTTTCTTTATATGCTAGGTACAATTCAACTGTGATATAATGGGGTCCTGGAATTTTATTGTTGGAAGTATTTCTATTATGAATTTGATTTTGATTCTAGTAATTGGTCTGCTCACATTTTTTATTTCCTTCTGATTCAGTATCAGGCAATTATGTTTCTGGGAAGTTTTCTATTTATTCTAGGTTATATATTTTTTCATAATATTTCATAATATTCTCACAGAATCTTTTGTGCTTCTGTGGTGGCACTTTTTACATCTCCTCATAAGTCTGATTTCATTTAGATCTGTTTTCTTTTCTTGATGAGTCTAGCTAAATATTTATCAATTCACTTTATGTTTTTGTAGACCCAGATCTTTGTTTCATTATTCTTTTCTATTAATTTTGTTAATCTCTATTTCATTTATTTTTCCTCTGATCTTTATTATTTTTTTCCTTCTACTAACTTTGTACTTTGTTCTTCTCTTCCAGTTGTTCATGTGTTAGCTTAGATTGGTTAGTTGAGCTTTTTTATTGTTTCCTGAGACAGATCTGTATCACTATTAGAACTTGTTTGCTCCTTCCTAAGATTTGAACCATTGTGTTTCTTTTGCATTTATCTCCATGTGTTTCTTAAGTCCTTTTAGATTGCCTCATTGACCTTTTTCTTTTTTAGTATCATATTAGCTCCCTAGTGTTTGTGCTCGTATCAGTTTTTATTTTCCTTTCATTGATTTCTACTTTCATACAAACATGGTTGAAAAGATGCATAGTCTGGTATCAATCTTCTTAAATTTTTGAGAATTGTTTGTGGGAAAACCTGTGCTCTATCCTATAGAATGTATTATTTGCACTTGAAAAATTGTATATGCTATTGTTTTGCCCTGGAATGTTCTGAATACAACTGTTGGGTCCATCTGGTCCAAATGTTATTCAAAAGCATTGTTGCCTTGTTCATTTTCTGTTTGGATGATCAGTCCACAATGTAGGTGGGCAATTAAAGATCCCTACTATTATTGCAGCGTTGTCTATTACTTCTTTTATGTCTGTTAATAATTGCTTTATGTAGTTAGGTCCTCGCAAGGTGAGACCATAAGACTTTCTCCACTTCACTTATTTCACTCTGCATAATCTCTTCTAGTCCTGTCCATGTTGATAGAAAAGTTGGATATTCATCATTTCTGATGGAGGCATGATATTCCAATGTATAGATATACCACATCTTCCTTATTCACTCATCTGTTGAAGGGCATTTTGGTTCTTTCCACAGTTTGGCAATTGTGGTCATTGCTGCCATGAACATTGGGGTACATGTGGCACTTCTTTGTACTGCATCTGCTTCTTTGGGGTAAATACTGAGTAGTGCAATTGCAGGGTCATAGGGTAGCTCTATTTTTAATTTCTTGAGGAATATCTCCTGTTTTTCAAAGTGGGTGCACCAACTTGCATTCCCACCAACAGTGGAAGAGGGTTCCCCTTTCTCCACATCATCTCCAACATTTGTTGTTTACTGTCTTGTTGATTTTGGCTGTTTTAACTGGTGTAGGTTGGTATCTCAGTGTGGTTTCGATTTGAATCTCTCTGATAGCTAAAGATGATGAGCATTTTTTTCATGTGTCTATTAGCCATTTGTATGTCTTTTTTTGGAGAAGTGTCTGTTCATGTCTTCTGCCCATTTTTTGATGTGATTATCTGTCCATGCTGATTTCAAATAACTTTTCTACCTTTAGAAAATTCTAATGTCAAATTTGTCCCTATAATTGAGAATTAGTACAATATATGACAAAAAGAATAAAAAAGGGAAAATATTAATATCAATTAAAACAAAAGGAAATGTTACAACCACATTTTAAAAAGCAGATAGACAGCTAGCTTACTTTCAAGAAAGATATAAATGAATAAGTAACAGGTAATAAAGATGTTTGAAATACAGCCAAATTGTGTGAGAAATCTTAAAATGAGGTTTCTCCTTGCATTTTCCTAAAATAACAAGTGCTAAGTTATGGTGTGTGTATGTAGAGAGAAATAATAAAACATTGCAAAGAACTCAGTATGTTAGTTGGTTAAGGACTTTGAAATAATTTTGAATAAGGCTGTTTTAAAATCTCTGACTGTGTAGAACTGATTGAACAATAACGAAGAAAGGTACAGCAAATGATAGATATTTCAGTTGAAAAACGGGATAGTGAATATTATCTTTTTGTCCCTAATTCTAATTCAAACTAAGCTTTAACCACCGTGTAGAGAGACAGGCATTATGGACAAAGTTCTCAAAGCCTGTGCTGACTTTTGCCCCCCTGTCATCTCTCTCCACCCTTACACATCTAATTTATCACACTGCCATACTGAGCAATTTGTGATATCCTAACTTTCATTTTTCACTTGGCTGTATTTTTGTCTATGCTGGTCCTCTGGCAAAAATATTTTCTCCTCCAGTACCTGCCACCCTGAAAATTACACACTTCTTAAGACTCAGCACTAGTCACTTATGTATAAACCTTTCTTGGACTCTGAAGGACATTGACCCTTTACACCCCATGTCACTTTGTGTGGCAAGAATTAATGTCCCTCCCACACTCTATTCCTCCTTCTATCATAGAAACTATAAGACACTACTGACCTAATTTTTACATCTGTATATTTTTACCAAGCTTTAAGCTACTTCTTAAACTGAAGTCATGTTTTACTGATATTTTATATAATTTTTATGGTGCCTGGTACATAAAAATTGATCAATAACTACTTTATGAAAGAAAGAATGCATTTTTGAGGTGTCCTATTTCCAAGTCAGTCTCTGTCTTGGTTATCTCTGGATACCAGTCATTGAGGAAACAAAAGTGGTTATGGTCAGGTCAGCTGAGCTTGAATGGAGAACTGAACTGCCTCTGTTGGAGCAGACAATTAAAGCCACCAGCCAACACAAAAGTCACCATAAAACATTTGGTCATGTACTGTAAAGGATGGGGAAAGTCTAAAACTGTAGAAAGCACCAACGACCCCTGTTCATTTATCCCCCATGGAATGGCGCACTAGGGAAGGTGAAGTAAATTAGAATAAATGGGAAATTCATCTCTCTGTTGAGTATAACGTGATAAAATGACTTCTGAAGTTTTATGGGTCCTGGAACCCAGGGAAGGGAGAGAAGTGGACAGCCAAATGTGGGGACCTACCAAGTACTGTGTCAGAGTGGGGAAAGTTGTCTATAAGATTTTCCTCTCTTCCCCTCTACAAGGGACACTGGGCAGAAGCACCTGAGGAAGAGAACTAGGAATAAAGATGCCTAAGATAGAAATACCAAAATGTGTGAGAACATCAGCAAAGAGTAGTATCTGAATCCTTGACCTCAACACCGTTCACAGACTGCAATACACTGGCTGTAGAGGGAGTCCAGTGCAGGGAGGGCAGGTTTCCAGGTAAAACTTTGCATATTTCCCTGTGGTCAAGACTGAAGAAACACACACACACACACACACAGGTTTCCAGGTTAAACTTTGCATATTTCTCTGTGGTCAAGACTGAAGAAACACACACACACACACACACACACACACACACACACACACACACATAGGTTTTCAAGCAGCCAACTCCTCAGTTACTTATGCTTTTGTGTCACACAACCCTGTTTATTACCCCAACCACCTGACTGTACAAATCTTTGGAACAGGTGGAAACATTGTTATTCTGTCCTCTCTCAATTTTGAGAAAATCAATGTAAGACAGATGTTTTTCTGTTCTAGTATATAACCCATATGATTTGGTCCTCCATAACTACTATGTCTATTGGTGAAAATAGAAAACCAATGATTATGATGACCCATTATCTGTTCAATTGTTTAAAGCCTAGATTAGAATACGCCCACCTGAGTAGTGAAGTACCTAATGTGACTCGTAAGCAAGGGTTCTCTACCCATACATATTCTGATTCTTGATGATCCTCAAAGTTTCAGTAAAATATAATTATGTCCTAAAAAGCAAACAAAAACGATGAGGCCACAATATCCATTTACTCAAGAAAAAAACGGTCTTCTAGAGAACATTTTATTCCTTCTCAATGAAATCTATCAAAAATTCAAATCTTTAGTCATTTTGGTCAAATTTTACTTACACTACTTCTCTGTTTGAACTTCAGAGTTTAAGGACTTGCAATGCCACAAGACTTAATAAAGGTTCATTTACAGTATTTCTCAAATATTTTTTACAAATAGTGGAAATCACCTTGAACTGAAGCGTTCTGGTTGAATTGTGGAATTGTGTTAATGTGGAAATGAGTGTGTGTATATCTATCTATATATATATCATCTATCTATCTATCTATCTATCCATATATCTATCATCATATATCTATCACCTATCTACCTATCTATCTATCATCTATCTACCATCTATCATTTATCTGTCATCTTCATCATCATCGTCAAAATCATCTATGGTGTTCTTATAAAAGTAATTCAAAATTTAGTTATCATAAACATTTGCAGAGCAACAACTTGGACTTACGGAGAATAACACAATTTCCCTATGCTCTTATTTGATAGGCAGAATCTGAAGTGTAGTTAGTTTATCTGTCTCATCAAACACTATTATTTTAATGATAAAAAAAGCCCAACTGTGATATATACTGTAAAGTTACTACTTCATTAATTTGTGAAAACCCCTTCAAAGTACAAGTGAACTCAATTAACACCAACAGACTGAATTTTTACTTACTATCAGAGCTATTTAAATGTGTCAAAGTTTCTCACATCTTCAAGGAAGCACTTTATAGAACATTTTCTTAAACTGTTTTTACAGGTCTAACCAAACACTGACCTGTAAGATGACTTATTTCTAAAATATGTCTATTAAATATTCACATATCTAATACAAGCAAATCTTGAGGAGATTATTTTAGGAATAATGAGAATTGTGACATAAGGGGATCTTAGAATGGAGGAGTTGGCAATGTTTTGAAAAGGCATGGCTTGTTTACAGTTACTAAGTAATCTGGGGAAAACATGTGTCCCCAGCGGGCAATTAGCCAGGGGACGAACTTCTGGAGATCATCCAAGTAAAATAGACACATATATTTCCCTAGTGTGAAGTATTCCATTCTTTCTCGAACATTGCTTTGGGGCCTTCTACTTCATAAAGGAAATAGAAGCCATTAGACTGTCAAGACATAAAAATAAGTTATTTCATTAATTGATTTTATTAATTGATTAAAACAGCCTATTTGTTTTGTATTCTTTCAACTCTAACTCAGTTATAAGAGAGAAAATTACTCATTTTTTTTTTAGTGTTCCAAAATTCACTGTTTACGCACCACACCCAGTGCTCCATGCAATACATGCCCTCCTTAATGCCCACCACCAGGCTCACCAAACTCCCCCAAAATGCTCAGTTTATTTCTCAGAGTCCACAGTCTTTCTTATCTTTTTGAATCTAATCCTTCCTTCTGTATTTTGAATTCCCTGCACCTTTCCCTGTTAGAAAAAAGTGACATCTTAATAAAAAAACAAATATTATAATAAAGGAATGTGGAAAATGTCTAGATTTACTAACTTTTTGCAATCTCAACTTTCTCAAAGCTTTAAATGTTGGATTCCTCAACCCTAGTCGAGTGCCCTTTTCTTTTATCACATTTAATCTCTTCCTAATTGAACCTATCTGCTACTGACTATATTAAGTATGTATATATACCTCAAAAAAGACTGAATCCACTTACACAAATTACTTCTTATTTTTTATTTAAATTCAAGTTAGTTAATATACAGTGAATATTAATTTCAGGTGTACAGTTTAGTGACTTAACACTTACAAAATGTCTGGTGTTCATCAAACAAGTGTCATCCTTCATCTTCATCCAATTTAACCCATCCCCCACACCCACTTTCCCTCTGGTAGCCTTCTCTTCATTTTCTGTTCAAATATGTTTCTTGGTTTGCTGCTCTTTTTTTTTTCCCACTATGATCTCTTTGTTACTTAAATTACACACATGAGTGAGAGCATATGGCATTTATCTACCTCTGAATCACTGAATTCTCTTAACATAAGGCTCTCTAGCCCTGTGCACGTCATCATGAACGGAAAGATTTAATTCTTTTTTGATAGCTGACCAGTATTCCATTGTGTGTATATATATATATATATATATATATATATATATATATACCACACCTTCGTTTTTTTTTTTTTAATTTCAGGATTTTATTTCAATCCCAGTTAATTACATATGTTTAATGTCAAAAGAAAAACAGATGAATATATGGGAGGGGAAAAAAGAAAGGGAAACACAGCATAACAAACTCTTAACAATAGAGAAAAAACTGAAGGTTCATGGAGGGATATAGGTGAGGGATGGGCTACATGGGTGATGGGTATGAAAGAGAGCACTTGTGATGAGCACTGGATTTTGTACAGAAGTGCTAGAATCACTGAATTCTACTCTTGAAACTTATATTACACTGTGTGTTGACTACTAGAATTAAAATAAGAATTTGAACAGACTGTCTTTTTTCCACTGGATATTTTTGCCTGTTTTGTCAAAGATTATTTGACCATAGAGTTGTGGGTCCATGTCTGGGCACTCTATTTTGTTCCACTGGTCTATGTGTCTGTTTTTGTGCCAGTAGCATGCAGTCTTGGTGATCACAGCTTTGTAATAAAGTTTGAAATCAGGCAATGTGATTCCGCCAGCTTTGTTTTTCAACATTCCCTTAGCAATTTGGTGTCTTTTCTCTTCAATAAATGGTGCTGGGAAAACTGGACAGCTATATGTAGAAGAACGAAACTTGACCATTCTCTTACACCATACACAAAGAAAAACTCGAAGTGGATAAAAGACTTCAACATGAGGCAGGAATCTATCAAAACTCTAGAGAAGAACATAGGCAGTAACCTCTATGACATTACCACAGCAACTTCTTTCAGGACATGTCTCTAAAGGCAAAGGAAACAAAGGCAAAAATAAACTTTTGGGACTTCATCAAGATAAAAAGCTTTTGAACAGCAAAGGAAAGAGTCAACAAAACAAGCAGGCAACCCACAGAATGGGAGAAGATATTCGCAAAAGACACTACAGACAAAGGTCTGATATTTAAGATCTATAAAGAACTCGTCAAACTCGACACTCACAAAACAGATAATCACATCCAAAAATGGGCAGGAGACATGAACAGACACTTCTCCAAAGAAAACATACAAATGACTAATAGACACATGAAAAAATGTTCATCATCTTTAGCCATCAGAGAGATTCAAATCAAAACCACACTGAGATACCACCTTACACACATTAGAATGGTCAAAATCAATGAGACAGTAAACAACAAATGCTGGAGAGGATGTGGAGAAAGGGGAACCCTCCTCCACTGTTGGTGGGAATGCAAGTTGGTGCAGCCACTTTGGAAAACAGTGTGGTTACTCCTCACGAAATTAAAAATAGAGCTACCCTATGACCCTGCAATTGCACTTCAGGGTATTTACCCCAAAGAAGATGTAGTGAAAAGAAGGGCCACATGTACCCCAATGTTCATAGCAGCAATGGCCACAATCACAAACTGTGGAAAGAACCAAAATGCTCTTCAACAGATGAGTGGATAAGCAAGATGTGGTCCATCTATACAATGGAATATTATGTCTCCATCAGAAAGGATGAATATCCAACTTTTGTATCAACATGGACGAGACTAGTAGAGATTATGCAGAGTGAAATAAGTCAAGTTGAGAGAGTCAATTATTGTATGGTCTCAATTACATGTAGAGTATGAAGTACATCATGGAGGGCATTGTGAGAAGGAAGGGAAGGGTGAATGGGGGGAAATCGGAGGAGGCAATGAACCAGGAGAGACTGTGGACTCTGAGCAAAAAACTGAGTGTTTTGGAGGGGGGTGTGGGGGAATGGGCGAGCCTGGTGGTGGGTATTGAAAAGGGCATGTATTGCATGGAGCACTGGGTAGGGTGCATGAACAATCAATCTTGTAACACTGAAAAAATAAAATAAACATTTTTGGAGAGAAAAAAAATAAGAATTTGAAGAAAACAATAATAAAAATAAATGTTGTTTAGTTAACCTGTATTGTAATATTAATTTCAGGAGTAGAGTTTAGTGGTTCATCACTTCCATACAACACCCAATGCTCATCACTACTATATTCCTTAATCCCTAACATCCATTTAAACCACCCCCTGGCCACTTCCCCTCTGGTAGCCATTAGTTTGTTCTTGATAGTTAAGAGTGTCTCTTATGGATTGCCTCCTTCACTTTTTTCCCCTCACCCCATGTGTTCATCTATTTTGTTCTTTAAATTCCATGTATGAGTGAAATCATATGGTATTTGCTCTTCTCTATTTCACTTAGAAGTTTACTCTAATTCTACCCACACCATAGCATATGGCAATATTTCATTTTTCTCATGGTTGAGTAATATTACATAATAACCTCACACTTGTCAAAATGGCTAAAACTAACAAAAGAAGAAACAACAAGTATTGGTGAGGATGTGGAGAAAGGAGAATCCTCTTACACTACTGGTGGGAATGCATATATACATACCGAATTACTGATTCAATATCTTTGCTGGTTATCAGTCTGTTCAAGTTTTCTATT
>JAPYYJ010004325.1:0-10562 GCA_028533885.1 Nasua narica
GCTGGGGTATCACGTTGCCTGATTTCAAGCTTTACTACAAAGCTGTGATCACCAAGACAGCATGGTACTGGCACAAAAACAGACACAGAGACCAGTGGAACAGAGTAGAGAGCCCAGATATGGACCCTCAACTCTATGGTCAAATAATTTTCAACAAAGCAGGAAAAAATATCCAGTGGAAAAAAGACATTCTCTTCAATATATGGTGCTGGAAAAATTGGACAGCTATGTATGGAAGAATGAAACTCGACCATTCTTTTACACCATACACAAAGATAAACTCGAAAAGGATGAAGACCTCAATGTAAGACAGGAATGTATCAAAATCCTAGAGGAAAACACAGGCAGTAACTTCTTTGACGTTGGCCACAGCAACTTCTTTTAAGACATGTCTCCAAAGGCAAAAGAAATAAAAGCAAAAATGAACCTCTGGGACTTCATCAAGATAAAAAGCTTCTGCACAGCAAAGGAAACAGTCAACAAAAGAAAGAGGCAACCCATGGAATGTGAGAAGATATTCGCAAATGACACTATAGACAAAGGGCTGATATCCAAGATCTATAAAGAATTCCTCAAACTGAACAGCAAAAAACAGATAATCATGTCAAAAAATGGGCAGAAGACATGAGCAGACACTTCTCCAAAGACCTACAAATGGCTAACAGACAATTGAAAAAATGTTCATCATCATTAGCCATTAGGAAGATTCAAGTCAAAACCACATTGAGATACCACCTCATACCAGTTAGAATGGCCAAAATTAACAGGACAGGAAACAAGTGTTGGAGAGGATATGGAGAAAGGGGAACGCTCCTACTTTCACTGTTGGTGGGAATGCAAGTTGGTGCAGCCACTTTGGAAAACAGTGTAGAGATTCCTCAAAAAATTAAAAATAGAGTTACCCTATGACCCTGCAATTGCACTACTGGGTATTTACCCCAAAAATACAGATGTAGTGAAAAGAAGGGCCATCTGTACTCCAATGTTCATAGCAGCAATGTCCACAATAGCCAAACTGTGGAAAGAGCCAGGATGCCCTTTAACAGACGAATGGATAAAGAAGATGTGGTCCATATATACAATGATATATTACACAGCCATAAGAAAGGATGAATACCCAACTTTTGTACCAACATGGACAGGACTGGAGGAGATTATGCTGAGTGAAATAAGTCAAGCAGAGAAAGTCAAGTATCATAAGGTTTCACTTACTTGTGGAGCATAGGAATAATATGGAGGACATTGGGAGAAGGAAAGGAAAAATGAATTGGGGTAAATCAGAGGGGGAGACAAAGCCTGAGAGACTGGACTCTGAGAAACAAACTGATGGTTTTGGAGGGGAAAGGGGGTGGGGGGATGGGTGATCCTAGTGGTGGGTATTAAGGAGAGTATGTATGGCATGGAGCACTGGGTGTGGTGCATGAACAGTGAATCTTAGAACACTGAAAAAATAAAATAAAAAATATAATTAACTAGGTAAATAAAGAATAATCTGGGGTGCCTGGGTGGCTCAGTCGTTGGGCGTCTGCCTTCGGCTCGGGTCATGATCGCAGGGTCCTGGGATCGAGCCCCGCATCGGGCTCCCTGCTCCACGGGAAGCCTGCTTCTCATTCTCCCACTCCCCCTGCTTGTATTTCCTCTCTTGCTGTCTCTCTCTCTCTCAGATAAATACAATATTAAAAAAAAATAATCTAGTAAGTAAATGTTTCTCTGAGTTCTGTAGGCCCCTCTAGCAAATGAATTATATCCATGGAGGAGGTCATGGGAACTTATGATATACAACCAATCAGAACTATAGGTAACAACTGGCACCTAAGGTAGAGAGCAGCCTTGTGAGACAGCCCTTAAGATGTGGTATCTCATGCAGTCTCTAGGTAGACAGTGTTGGAAATGAGTGGAATTATAGGACACCCAGCTGATGATGGAGAATTGTTGGATATGTGGGGAAGCCCTGCCCCTGACACACATATAAACTTTAAACATCATAACCCTTTTATTAGGAAACACTGGTTTAGACCATATGAAGTGCTGCTTGTGGCTTTTCAAATTATGAAAGCCATAATAAGAATAGGTTGGCCTGGAATAGAGTCAGAAGTTGGATATTTGGAAAGTAGCCCTTGAGAACATTCCTAAAAACAGTTCTAAGTACCACAACAGAGGCTGGAGGTGAGGGTGTGGCTGATCCAAGGTTTTTACCCCTTTCAGTCTTATATAATCTCTACACCCATCTGTCTGAACAGAGCGGAATCATATTCTACCATGATGAAAAGGCAATTCTGAGTCCAATGCTGTAACTTTCAGCTCAGTACAACCTTCACGGAATACTTTCATTTTTCACTTGATATTTAAGTTTTCATATATTTATAGTGGTTTCTTTCAGGTGAAATTTGTAAATTTAAAAAAATAATAAATTTCTAACTTCATTTTGCAAGAAAAGTTTTTTCACCAGTCAAAAGACTCTATTAAATATCTCTGAGATTACAAATTAGCTTATTTTGATAGTACCAGTACATTATAGCTTAAATTATAGGGGAGATAATACATGTTGGCAAAAACGTGTGAAAATTTTGTGAATGAGTGATTCCTAGAATATTTCTTGACTCTAGCAATTTCGCTTCCCTTACCTCTGTTTGTGATTTACAATTTGTTTACAAGTAAGTTCTGTCTGCTATTGGAACATTGCTGCCAGGTGCAGATCTATTGGAGAAGATTTTATTGAAGAAGCTTTATTGCCTCTTTACAATAACCTTTTGAGTGTACTTTAAATAGCATAAAATTCACTCATTATATACAATCCAATGACTTTTAGTAAATTTGTATTGCTTCACATTCATCATTATGATCCCGATATAAAACATTTCCAGAATCCTGATAATATTTCTCAAGCCCATTTACAGTTAATTCTCACAACCACTCCAAGCCCTAAGCCACAATGATCTATTTCTACAGACTTGTCTTTACTAGACATTTTATTTAAATAGAATCAAACAATATGTAGGCTTTTGTGTCTAACTTCTTTCACTGACAAATGTTTTTGAGGTTAATCCATCAGTAGTTCATTTTTACTGCTGGGTTGTATTTCAATGCATGGTTATATCTCACTTTGTTTATCCATTCACCAGTTTATGGACATTTGGATTGTCACCTTTTTTTGGTTATTATGAAAGTGCTATTCTAAACATTTGCATACAAGACATACATATTCACTTGCTGGGGGTAGATGCCCTGGAGTGGAATTACTGGGTCATCTGGTAGGTGTACATTTAACTTTTTAAAGAAAATACCAAACTGTTTCCGTAATTACTGTACCATTTTACATTCATACCGGCAATGTATATACTGGTCCAGTTTCTCCACATCCTTGCCAATACCTACTATTTTCAGTGTTTTTTGAACATGGTCATTTAAAAAAAATTTTTTTTAATTATATTTTTTATTAACGTGTATTATTTACCCTAGGGGTACATGTCTATGAATCATCAGCCTTACACATTTCACAGCACTTACCATTCTAATGGATTTAAGTGGTATCTCTTTGTGGTTTAAATGTGCATTTCTCTAATGACTAATGAAATTAAGCATCTTTAAAGTGGCCTTCCTACAACTTCTTTGGTGAAATGTCTATTTGAATATAGTGCATTAAGAAACCAAATCTCTCACCTTCACTTTGCCTCTTGGTGACACTGTTTTCTAGTTCCATGAAATGACAATTAATTGATTGGTGAGATGTAAGAGTCCCTGTTCAAGTATTTCAGTGGGTTGATGAGGAGATAAAAGACACTAACACTTTGGAAAGGTATTACCTTGAAATTGCAAAGCTACCTTAGCCCTTAATATGCCTGAACCAATGTAGACTATCTCCTAAATGCAGCAAATAGGTACTGGACAGCAACTCTGATGTCAAAGATTTTTAATCTCAAAAAAATCTAATTTATCTCAAGATCTAATTTTGAAAAGGAATTCAGAAGGAATTTATCTGAATGAACTCTAGTTTAAACTATAAGAAACATCAAAGGTGAGCCACCTTATGAATTAAAGATGAAATGGTCCAGACAATAGAGTATTATTCAGAAACAAAAAGCAATAAGCAATCCCCCAAGAAAAGACATAGAAAAAGGAAACTTAGATGCATGTCACTAATTTAAAAAGCCAAACTGACAAGACTACCTACTGTATGATTCTAACTATGTGATATTCTGGAAGAAACAAAACTATGACACAGTAAAAAGATCAGTAGTTGTCAGGGGCCCACAGGGAGCAAGAGATGAAAGGTGGAGCTAAGAGAATTTTTAAGGCAATGCAATTACTCTGTATGATACTGTAATAATGGAGATGTGTTATTGTACATTTATCTACATCCACAGAATGTATAACACTGAGCATAAACTCTAATGTCAACGATGGATGATCGTTGGGTGATAATGATGTGTGAATGTAGGTTTATCAATTGAAATTAATGTACCACTCAGATGGCGGATGTTGATAATGGAAGAGGCTGTGTGTGTGTGATGGCAGGGGGTAATGGGAAATCTCTGCACTGTCTGCTCATTTTATTGTGAATCTAAAACTTCTAAAATAAAGTCTACTAAAAAAATGAAGCATGTATATCTAGGGAAGATGTGTTCCCTCAAATCTAAGCAACTTAGTGTCTGGGCCATTTCCTTTATTTTTCACACTCTTTCTGTCAAATCCTTACTTAGTTTTGTGGAAAAGTCAATGAGTTGTTCTCTTCACTAATTTCTTCAGCAGCCTGTGCATTCTTTTTTTTTTTTTAAACATGCATACCACAAACCACTTTACTTGCTAGTCACTACATACACTACTCTCAAACTTGCAAAACGCTTGGAGGCCTGAGCTTTTCACTGCTGTGGGTTTTTGTTGTTGTTTATTTGTTTTCAGTTAAACTAAAATAAAAAGATTCTTCTTGCCCTGTGAAACAGGAGATATGGCTATATAACAATGCTATAGCAATATTCTGTTTAGAAAAGTCACAGTTTGGTTCATAAGGTTGAGAAATGCTATAATATAGAATTTACTAGTTTACCTTTATTAGTTTGTATTGCAAACTCATTCCTGGAAAGCTGTGAGGGAAAGATTTTTTTCTTTTGAATAGTTAGCTATAGTTCATTTCTCCAGATTAACCTAATGAGAGTGAGTCTGAACAATTCTGAGCAGAACAGACTTGCTTGCAGTTAGAGAGACTCAGGATTGCTCCAAACCAAGTCTTTCCGCTCACTCTTCCCTGCCGCATCTCAAGCCACAGTGAAGCTTTGAAAAAAAAAAAGGCCCATTAAAAAGTGCTTCCTAATTCTGGGACCCCAACACTGTGTTGCTTCTAAATATATTGGTTCTGTGCTGATAAAGTGCAGACTAGGCTCCCACTAATTTACAAAAATAAATCCCATTCCCATCGGACTGATTCTGTGACCTGATTCTGTGAAGGCTAAGAGCACATCTCCTAGAGGACCTTGTTTCTTCAAGACCTGGCAGAGTGCCATGCATATGGAATACATTTGGTAATTATTTGTTGACTAAACAAACGCTGAATGTTATCTCAACATCGTTAAGTGTTAACTTCGTGAAATGTTGAATGAATATCCAAAGAGACTACCTTCTAGCTCAGTATTTTCAGGCGTCTTTAAATTTACTCCTTTTGGTGCAATACAGTTAAAATGAAGAAACAAGTGTTATATGTTCTGGAATGGTGCTAACACATTACAAATAAATATAGAATTACCGATACCTAACTGTGCCACTTTAATGCTCCTGCAATTACTCATATGTGTTTTATCTTACAAACATACATTAGATTGGTTGTATAACTAATGTGCCTAGAAAGGAAGGGTTGCAGAGGTAAATTAGGAAGAAAGCTTACTTTCAAAGGAGCTTAGAATTCAGGGTAGGAGGCAGAGAGTTAAACACATAATACAAGGGATTGAGCAGGAGGAATGGGGTGGGGAAACAGAGAAAATACTGATTGTCAACAGAATCATCCTGAAACTTCCAAATGGGAGCATCAGCGATAAGGCCCAGTTCATACTCGCAGGGATGTAGGGCTGTGAGCAGCAGCAGGTAGCAGGCACTCTCCTGAGTCCCAGGGATGTGGCTGATGGTCTGGAGCACAAGCTGCCCCAGTTTAAGGGAGCCAAAGGATGTCAGAATGACGTATACAACCCTCTAGACCTGTCACATTAATTTTTCTGAGCATAGGTGTATTAATTTATCATGTTGTCTAAGTTTTTTCCAGAGTCTGTTATTCACTGGTGTCAGATTTGAAGTTTATGGAAACCATGTTATTTTACTAGATAGAAATTAAACTGAAAACCTATAGGGGGCACCAGGGCTGCTCAGGAGGTTGAGAGTCCAACTCTTGATTTCGGCTCAGGTCATCATCTCAGGGTGGTGGGATCAAGCCCAGTATCAGCTCCTTGCTTAGTGGGAGTCTGCTGGAGATTCTCTCTCCCTCCCAGTACTCACTCTCTCTCTCTCCACTCAAATATAAAGCGTACTACTTTATTTTTGACGTTACTTTGGGAGTGCTGTGCTATTCCAGAGGTTCACAAGTATTGCAGATGACAACTCCCTGCCTATCTTTATTGTCTTTCAGTAAATGAACTTTACCGTCCTTTAGTGTGCCCCTCTCAGGAAAAGGGCTGCAAAGGCTGTCGACACCTTTTTAATTCAAACTGCACATTAAAGTTTTAATTTTCCAATACGAATATTTTTAAAAATTAACCTTTTTATTTTATAATAATTATAGAATCACAGATAGTTGTAAGGTATTCCAGAGAAGTCCTGTGTATCCTTCACCAAGCTTCCCCTAATGGATATATCTTACCTACTTATAATCCCATATCCAAACTAGGAATTTGACGCTGGCACAGTCTGTGTTTATATTTCTAAGTCATCTTATCTCCTGGGTAGTTCTGTAGCCACTGTAGCAATCAAAATACAGAACTATCCCATGACTACAAAGATCTCCCTTGTGTGGCTTCCTTCTAGTCCCATCCTCCTCCCTACCATCCCAGACTATCCCCAGTTGCTGGCAACCGCTACTTTGTTTTCCATCCCTATATTCTTATTCTTATTTTAAAATGGCTTGTGAATAAATTCACCAGCATGAAACCTTATGAGGTTGGCATTTTTCATTCAGCCTAATGCCCTTGAGAACCATCCAAGTCATTGTGTGCATTAATAGCTTATCCCTTTTTATTTTTGTAGAGTGTTACATGATCTGAATGCACCACAGTTTGTTTCACCATCGAGGGGCATTTTAGTCGTTTCCTGTTGTAGGCTATTACAAAAAAGGCTGCTGCGAATAATAGCGTACAGGCTTTTGTGGGAACATTAGTTTCATTTGTTTGAGATAAATGTTCAAGAGTACAAATCACTGAATCATATAGTAAAGGTATGTTTAATATTTTAACAAACTGCCAAAATGTTTTTCAGAATGACTGTATGATGTGACATTCCTACTAGTAATGCTGCAAGATCCAGTGTCTCTGAATCCTTGCCAGCATTTGGTATTGTCACTGTTTTCTCTTGAGCTAATCTAATAGGTGAATAATGATATCTCATGGTGGGTTTAATTTGCATTTCCCTAATGGCCAGTGATGTTGAACATGTTTTATGTGCTCATTTGTCATCAGTATATCATTTCCAAGGAAATGTCTCTTAAGGTATTTGTCACTTATTTTATTGAATTGTTTGCTTTTTTAATGTTGAGTTCTGAGAATTAGTTAAATGCTCTAAATAGGAGTTGTTTGGAGGATGTGTGGTTTGCAAAAATTTTCTCCCAAACCATAAAATGTATGGACATCCTCTTGATGGGGTCTTTGGTAAGGCAAAAGTATTTAATTGTGATTAAGTCCAATTTAGAGATTTTAAAAAATAGATAATGCTTTTCAAATTATATCTAAGAACTACTCATGAAATTCCAGGTTCTGAAGATTTTCTTCTATCATCTAAAAGTTTCAGATTTTTGTGTTTAAGACTTAACTCTATAAGTCAATGACTTAGTTCTTGTAGAAAGTATGAGACTTAGGTTGACCATTACTTTCTTGTCCATTGATCCGAAACCATTTGTGGAAAAAGGTATTCTTTTTCCACTGAATTGTATCTGCATCTTTGAAAAAATCAGCTGTTCATATCTGAACATAATCTGTTCACACTAAGCTGTTCCATTTATTTATGTGTCTGATGTTCTACAATGCCATATGATCCTGGTTGGAGTTATGTAGTAAGTCTTGAAGTTGGGTAGAATAATTCCTCCCAATTTATTTATTTATTTACTTTTTTAAAAGTAGGCTCCATGTCCAGTGTGGAGCCCAATGCTTGAACTCACGATCCTGAGTTCAAGACCTGAGCTGAGATCAAAAGTTACATGCTCGGCAGACTGAGCTACTTAAGCACCCCTTTTATTTTTTTTTTTTAATTACTCGTAGCTATACTAGTTCCTTTGTTTTCCTATATAAATTTTAGGATTTTGTCTAAATCTATCTACAGAAAATCTCATTGAGATTTTGGTAGAAATTGCATTAAACCTGAACATAAATTTCAGGAGAATTAACACCCTTACTATGTTGAGTCTTCCAATCCATGACTACAATCTCTCTATTTAGAGATTTTTAAAATATATTTAATTAGCATTTTGTAGTTTTCAGGACACAAATACAAGTTGTATTGGAGATATATATGTACATATAGTGATTATAAGTAGTATTACATTCTTTTTTTTTAAAAGATTTTATTTTATTTATTTGACAGAAAGAGAGATCACAAGCAGGCAGAGAGGCAAGCAGGGAGAGAGGGGGAAGCAGACTCCCTGCTGAGCAGAGAGCCCGATGTGGGACTCGATCCCAGGACCCTGAGATCATGACCTGAGCCAAAGGCAGAGGCCTTAACCCACTGGGCCACCTAGGCGCTCCAGTAGTATTACATTCTTAATTTGGTTTCCACAGGTGTGTTGCCATTATACAGAAATATAATTTATTTGTATGTTTATCTTGTGTTATGTGACCTTTTTGAACTTATTAGTTCTAGGGTGTTTTTGTAGTGTTCTTGGGATTTTCTAGGTAGACTATAATATCATCTGCAAATAGGGATAGTTTTACTTCTTTCTTTCTAATCTATATGCCTTTTATTCCTTTTCTTTCCTTGTAGTACTGGCTAAAACAGAGATGAAAGAAGACACCAGGTGGTTAAGGCCATCTTTGGGGAAATGATGAGGAGTCTAACTTGGCAAAATCAAAGGGTACAGCTAGGTTATCAAACACTTGTATCAAACTTTTTTTTTAAAGCTTTATTTATTTGAGAGAGAGAGAACAGTTGCGGAGGGCAAAGGGAGAGGGAGAATCTCAAGCAGACTCCCTGCTGAGTGTAAAGCCCGGAGGCAGGGTTGGATCTCATGACCCTGAGATCATGACCTAAGCATGTGAAATCAACAGCTGAGTGCTTAACCGACTGAGCCACCTAGGTGACCCTCAAACTCTTGATACAGGTAGAAGAAGGAACTGAAGAGATTGTTTATAAGCACAGTGAGAAAGACCTCTTCATATTTAAGAAAAAAATTAAGAAAGTAAGATGACACATTGGATAAGACAGCTACAGACCAAGAAAGCTTTTCTTAGTTTCTTTTCTTACTTTTCTCCCAAATTGGAAGGTATCACTCATATTTTAGATTTTGAAATTTATTAGAATTTTAATCCCATTTTATAATCTAAATTCTAAGATTTTAAAAAATCAAATAGCAGAAAGTGTTTTTTTGGCACTGGTTTTGAAGTTACTTATTTTTTAAGACAAAAATATGCTTTACTTAAAATTATTATTTTTACTTTTTCTTTTATTTTTTCATTTTTGTTAAGTAACAAACCTATACCTTTTCATAAATTCACCTTGCCCAGAGTTATCAAACATTTCTTTTATAGAGAAATCTATTAGAGGATGCTTAAAGGAGCTTCTTCAAATCAAATCAAAGATGAGTGATCAAAAAAAATATTTCTAAATAATTTCTAAGGCTTGACAAATTTTAGTCATCCCCTTTCTTACTCACTATAAGTAACAGTGGTAAAGATAAACACCAACTGCTACTTTAAGCATATTTATTAAGAGCTATGTAGGGTGGAAATTTTGTTAAGTGTTAAAAAATAAAAGCAAACAATAGACAAGCTGAAAAATGGGGTTGTAGTGGGTGGCTAAAGCATCTTTCTGTTAAATCATATCATGAATGCTTCCCTCGCAGGTGGGGTTGCATCATTTCTTAGGGGATTTTGTTGTCATGACAACAAGTTTTACAGGAGCGTTTTCCGACTCCATAGTTAGAATTGCACAAAAAAGAATTTGATACAATGAACAATGAGCTTTAGTGATTACATTTGGATAAAGATACCCTGATTTATCATAGTCACAACCTTGAAAAAATTAAAAATGTGACCCTTCTTTCCTTTTCTGAGGAAGGGTATTTTACTATCAAGTTTTTTTTCCCTCAAGAAAATGAATTTAAAAGACTCCAAATTTGGGGTGCCTGGGTGGCTCAGTTGGTAAGCATCTGCCTTTGTCTGGGG
>JAPYYJ010004326.1:0-10562 GCA_028533885.1 Nasua narica
GAAAATGTACCAATATATCACAATACGTTTTAGGGGAATTTACAAATGTTTCAGTTAACTTTTTATATTATAGTCTAGAGAGTCTAGACCATAATTCTGCCCATGAGTAGAAAAGAAAAAAATTCAAGCAAACCCAGAAAGATATTTATTGCTTAAGTTCAGCAAATCTATAATGTGAAGACCTCACCAGAATGCTAAAATGCTCCTAACCTGTCTTCATAGTTTTCAAATGCTGTTATAACACCAGGGACCTCAGTTTAAAATTCTTTATCACCGGGTATATGTCATGCCCTATCTCTGACATTTTAATCAGTTTTCTATTTTTACTAGAAATTTCTACTATTTTTAACTCCCCCTTCCTTTTGTAGAAAGATTATCTTTTCCATCCTATTATTTACTAGATGGAAAACACTAAATGTTCTATTTTCAGTCTTTCTGTATTTACATTTAAAGTAAACATAATTAATAGTCAGATTTAGTATTTTCTAATATTTGATATCACTGTCTATGACCTCTCCCAGAGCATGTTACTAACTTTAGAAAGCTTTTAATTCCCTCATTTGTTCTTCATTTTTGTCAGTCAATACTTGAAGAGAATGAATAATAAGTTTGTATAATTTCTTTGCTCACTGTCGATTCTCACATGCCATTAGTTGCTCCTGGAGTCATTAAGTTTCTCTCTGGACTACATTTTCTAGTCTTTTAGCGGTTACCATTTATTGTGTGCCTGAAATGTACCATTTTTATTTCTCAAAAACTTAAAGTACACTCTAGAACCTAAAATAACACCTAGCATGTAGAAGGTGCTCATTAGATGTTTGTCAAATGTGAGAGTGAATGAATGAATGAACAAGCTCTGTCCAATGCATGTTATATGTTTATTGTAATACAATAATGTAATTGTATGTATAATATGTAATTGTAATACAAAATCTGCATGGTAGGTATTCTCTCCGTTTATGAAGGAGGACACTGTGCTTCAGAGAGTTTAACAAAACTTGCCCAAGGTCACATAACTCTTAAGTTTTAAGATTTAGATTCAATTCTATGCCTAACCAACATCAAATTGCATATTTTGTTAATTTCTTGGTTTCTTGAACTCAGGAAGGATCTTACAACAGAATATGGTATGTTGAGAATCGTGAAAATTATACCCTTATGGATTAAAATATACTAGGAGAGATCTTTGTCTCCTTTTTTTGCCATTTTCTTGTTTGCTTTCTTTTAATTTTTCCCCTCCACGCTGGCTGCCATTACCATGAAAATGACAAGCCTAGACCTCAACTAGTGGAATTAATACAATTGGTGGTGGAAAAGACTGAATAAAAGAAGAGAACAGGAATCAAAGGGGAAACAAGAAAGGAAGAAGCAAAGAATATAAATACATGGATTTATAAACATTATTGTCAAAAGAAGCATCTCAGATTCGGACATTGCTTTGTAGAATGTTTCTAACAAATATGAAAGATAGTGTCTTCAGATGTTTGCAGAAGTTTTTCTTAAAAGTATTTTATACACGATATTTTTGTTTTCACAATTTCTTTTGAGATTGAAAAGTGATAATTAGATGAATGCACTAAAATAACCTTGATAGAAATCAGGATTATTTTCAGATTTCAACCTTATTAGAGATACTGTACTGACCTATCTTGCTATGATTTATTGTACTACAATCCAAACTTTAAAACTTCTAGAAATGTTGGATTTACTATACACTATATTGAAGTTTCATACACTTGGAAGATTAACTTTGTTTTATATAGGATAGACTTTTTCAAGTGACTATGTTGCTTAAATTTCAGTGGGAATAAAGATAGGACAAAAGCAAAAACATAAATGAAACAGAATATCTTTTTGTGATGTTGAAGTGGTGGTTAGGTCATGGAAACAAACAAAAAACTCAACTGAGAGCTTAGATCTTTTTGTCTTAACATCCACCTATATAAGCTGTTTCAATTATATCTGAAAGAATCAGTTTAGTGTTCTCTGAGATAAAATGTGATTTATTTCCAAAAAAATTATGGTTTTTGTTTTTCCAATGTATGAATTAAAATAATAAAATAAAATAAAAAAATAAATGCTTTATGCATTCAACTTGAGAGCTAGAAAGAGGAAAAATATTTTCTTATAAAACAAGAAGAAATAATTCATAAATATAAAAGCAGAAATTAATTTGAGCTAATTGAAAAGAAAAAAGCGGGGCGCCTGGGTGGCTCAGTTGGTTGAGCGACTGCCTTCGGCTCGGGTCATGGTCCCGGAGTCCCGGGATCGAGTCCCATATCGGACTCCCAGCTCTGCGGGAAGTCTGCTTCTCCCTCTGACCTTCTCCCCTCTCATTCTCAGTCTCTCTCTCTCTAATAAATAAATAAAATCTTTAAAAAAAAAAAAAAGAAAAGAAAAGAAAAAAGCAATTGTATTAAGTCATAATTATCTCAGGGTGTGTCTGCTCAGGGTCTCTAAGAAGTCTACTCAATTATGGGTTCTCCCATTTGATACGAAGTGTAAGAAATTATATATCTGCCTTATTTCAGTTTACCAATTACCTGCCACTTAAATTATAAGACATTTGGCTCTTTTAACTAAAGGCTACTTTTATAAAAATAAGAATGACATAGATATCTGTGATTTGGAATGTATCATTAAGGACCTCATTTCTCAAACTGTAACCTCATTGGGGATTGTTCTTTGGCTGCATCAACAGAAACCCAACTACACTGGTTTAATGGGGCTCCCTAGAAACAGATTTGTAGATGGAGAGTTGCATCTGGAAGATTTAACTAGAAAATCCTCTCAGGATGTATACCTGTAAGAAAGTGAGGAAGGCAAGGTTGGGCAGAGAAGAAGCAGATCTAAAGGATTACAAATAAGGGCTTAGCCAGTCCCACAGTGAGTTTTGGAGCTGAATGATCTTTCAAAATTGCCCCAACTTAAGGCAACGGACTTGGGCTTTTGTATCCCCACATCCAAAAGTCATTGCCTCTAGGCTACCCCCTTGGAGGTCACATAATTTTAAGCACAGAAATTCCTATAGCTGCTAGCTATTCCAGTGAGGGACACATCTGTGAGTAGTCACTAGCTGTACTTGCCAGCAGATGAGCATAGGTAGGTCACCCTGAAGGACTCAGGGCTGAAAGAGCATCCTTTCCCTGCTCAGATCCACTTGCTCTTACAGCGAATTTGCCCATCTGGGAATAGCCTCTCCAGGATGCTGGTTGCTCTCATTTCCAGAGGAAATTAAAAAAAGAGAGTTAGCAAGTGTAGGAACTACAACTCAAGACGGTAATTGATCTCCAATCAGTAACTAATGCTTACCATTCTCCTCTTCAACCACTTAATCTAGATGCCCGCTTCAGCTAGCACCTCTCCTGGTGGGGTGATCTATACCCTCGTCTCTGAGGAATCTGAACTTCAAGTTACCATAGGCCATGGCTGCTGTTCTTGACTGTTCACTGTTAAAGCCGGGCATGGTAGAATCAAGAGACACCTCAATGGATTAACTGAGCATCAAACATTCTTCCCTGGCCCTCATGCATGCCTGGCTAGGACTGGATTATTTGGCTACCCTAAGTTGCAAGGACTCACTTGCTTGAGATATGAAAAACTAACTATGGAATTGAGTGCACCATTGAGTCATAAAGAAAAAATAATGAGAGGTGCAGGGTGACAAATCAAAATTCAAGGTAAAATGCAAAAGCCAGAAGAGAGGGTGCTCTGGCAGCATTTAATAAAACCCATAATCTTTTTTTCTACCCCAAAGTAGATATTCTAGAGTGGGTATACTACGTAAGGCTATCAAATCCAACAGCCAAATATGTTCTGTAAAGGACCAGAGGAAACCCCATTTAGTAAATGGGTAAGGAAATCAGTGGTGAGACTGGACATCCACATTACTGGGAAGCTTGATGGTGGTGTCCTCTGTAGAACATAGGCAGGGGCATTAGATGTTATTACAAAACTAAATTCCAAAGCAACAGAAGCCAGGTGATGGTATTTAACCATCAGAAGCAAACTGTGTGCAATTATTGCAATGAGAGGCAAGGTTGAAGCAGTAGCCAGGAGTGGCCCAAGCTATGGAGAAGTATGGAGATGATTAAAAATATATGATATTTCTAGAGGTATGGTGCAAAGGCAGGCAACGCAGGTATTGCTTAATTTATATTATGACAAGAAATTGAAGAAGAATGTTCAGGAGGTTGAAAGAAATTGCCTGATGAAAAAGTCACAATCCCTGACCCAGTTTCCAAATCTGACCTACTTTCCAGGCCTAGAATCCACTAATTCAGGGAGAGGCCAGATCCCTATGAAGAAAGACCCTGAAATACCAGGGCCTTTGGCATTAACTTGGGTAACCATGAGTTTGGGAAAGATTAAGAGCAGGTTGTTTCAAAAATTATTTGATATGTGGTATCAACTGATACTGATACCCAGATACCCAAAGTGCTGGCATACTGACATCATTACCAGTAAGCCAGCTCATGGAGTAGCTGAAATTCGTAGTGGGTCTACTGGATCCGCAGAACCATCTGGCAGACATTTCCCTTAAAGCTGTAGCATATTGAAATGGACGAAAAAAAAAAAAGTCAACATACTTGAAAATTCATACAACCCCACATTAGTTCCTTGACCTGTGGTGTAAGAATTATCCTAGTGGTGAAGGCTAAGAAGAAATGCCTGAAATTGACCCACTCCAACAAAGCTAATACATTTTTAAAATTACCATATGCTGAGGGGGAATAGTAGATATCAGTTTCACTCTTGAAGACTTAAGAGAAATGATAGTCCCACCATATCCATTTAATACATAAGTCTGGTCCTTACAAAACCACTGGATCATGATGGAAGAACAAAAGCTTAAGCAAAGAAACCTCAATTTTATTGTGCTAAATGTGATATCTTTTTCTATTTTTAATTTTTTGGGGGGATGCTCTGTATTGTTTTCCACAGTGGCTGCATCAATGATACATTCTCACCAATAGTACATAGGCTCCTTTTTCTCCACATTCTTGCCAATGATTATTATTTCTTGTCTTTTTGAGTCTAGCCAGTCTGACGGTGTAAGGTGATAACTCATTGTGGTTTTGATTTGCATTTCCCTAATTAGTGATGTTGAGCATCTTTTCATGTGTCTGTTGGCCATCTGTATGTCTTCTTTGCAAAAATGTCTCTCCAAGTATTCTGCATATCTTTAACTGGATTATTTGTAGGTTTGTTTTTTGTGTTGAGTTGTCTAATTTCTTTATATTTTGGATATTAACCCTTTATTGGATATATCATTTGTAAATATCTTCCTCCCACTCAGTAGGTTGCCTCTTCATTTTATTGATAGTTCCTCCCTGAGCAAAAACTTTTTATTTTGATGTAGTCCCAATAGTTTGTTTTTGCTTTTGTTTCTCTTGCTGGAGGAGATATAGCTAGAAAAATGTGGTTACGGCTGATGCCCATCTTCTCTTCTAGGAGTTTCATGGTTTTGGGTCTCACATGTAGGTCTTTGATCTGTTTTGAGCTTATTTTTGTATGTTGTGTAAGTAGGTGATCCAGCTTCATTATTTTGCATGTAGCTGTCCAGTTTTTCCAGTACCATCTATTGAAGAGACTATCTTTTCCCCATTGTATATTTTTTCCTCCCTTTCATTACTTTCATTCACTCCAAAAAAATATAAAACACTGAAGAAAGAAATTAAAGATGACACAAACAAATGAAAAAATATTCCATGGTCATGGGTTGGAAGAACTAATCTTGTCAAAATGGCTATACTACTACTACACAAAACAATCCACAGATTCAATGCAATCCCTATCAAAATACCAACAGGATTTTTCACTGAACTAAAACAAATTACCTTTAAAATTTGTATGGAACCATAAAAGGTTCCAAATAGCCAAAGCAATCTTGAGAAAGAAGAACAAAGCTGGCAGCATCACAATCCCAGATTTCAAGACATACTATAAAGCTTTAGTAATCAGAACAGTATGGCACTGGCACAAATGTAGACACAGAGATCAATGCAACAGAACAGAAAGCCCCGAAATAAACCCATGCTTATATGGTCAATTAATGAATGTCTAAAACATGAAAGCATCTCCACAAGCAGAGCTCTTAGATGGCTCCTCCCATTGCTCTTACAATGGCCCTGACTATCTCTAGTGAACCTCATGAACCTCTGGGTGCCCATCCTCTGGAAAGGCTTCCCCTGCTGTCTAATTTGTAGTGTTCAAGTCCCCTGGGTACTTTTCACTGGCATCTTCCTTATGGTCAGTTCCTTGAGGAATTAATTCAGTTTAATTTTAGTACCACAAAGAACGCTTGTGCCTCTCTCAGTAAGTTATTTTAAATCATCCTCTAAATGAGGAAACTCTCCGTAGGACCTTACTGTCACTAATTGCTTCCCAGTTGTAATCATCTTTGAAGGGAAACATCTGCTGTTGCCTCCAGGGGTGAGTGCCTGTTTTTTTTGTTGTTGGTGGTGGTTTTTTTTTTTTTTTTTTTTCTGGTCTCTTACAGCCCTGATCGCCCTCTTCTTTATTTGGGGTTGTGTTGGTGAGGTAGATGGTGATACCTTTTTCCCCTGCTGGGAATAAAACTCATGTAATTTAATAAATGAACAGCTAGTGTTTATTCACTTCTTAGATCTCTGTCCTGCTAATATTGTTTGTAATCATTTGTAAGCATTTTGCTTACATTGTCTTTTCTTCATTGTTTTAAATAGGAATTTCAAGTGGAGAGTAACCAAGTCTTTCTGCTTGTTTTTTTAAAATCTAAGAAAAATAAACTTGCAAATCTATGTAACTTCATTAGCCGTGATTGCCAAATGGTAGGATGTTGAAAACTGACTTTATGTGTAATACTGTCTTAGAATGGCTAATGTGAAAATAAACAAACCATGGTTATAAAATTCACATTTTGCTGATAGTTCATAAAACCAAATTAAAAAAGGGGAAGGTTTGTAATCATTGCTATTAATAGTTTAGGTACTTGTTGTAATTAAAGACCAATGCGATTTCATTTCAAAGCTATTTCATATAGACTATTTTACATATACCAAAGCCATTTCTTCAAAGACATTAAGGAAAGATATGAGAGAGTATTTTAAAAAGATGTAGGAAGATACAGCATACACTGTATCTTCAAAATTAAGTCATTTTCTTCACCATTTAAACCTTCTTTTAAGTAATGCTGCTTTTTATATATAAGCTTGGATATACAGATTTAAATTAATTATAATATTTGGTCCCTGATATACTCTCACCACTGGTCTATATATGGTCTTCTCTTGGTATATATGTGTGAATATATTTTTAATAATATTAGGCCCATGTATTCCTACACTCATCACAAGAACTAGAATTTTAACAATAATTTGTATATCCCTATGATGCTCCTTCATCTTTTTCCCCTTCAACTTCCACTCAAAGTATCTATTATCCTGAATCCCTTGCATATCATTCCCTTGTTTTTTAAAAATCAAAGTTTTGGGGCACATGGGTGGCTCAGTCGGTTAAGCATCCAGCTCTTCATTTTGGCTCAGGTCAAAATCTCAGGGTCATGAGATTGAGCCCCACATCGGGCTCCACATTCACCAGGAAGTTTGCTTGAAGATTCTCTCCCCCTGCCTCTTGCTCTCTCTCTCAAAATAAATAAATTAATCTTTTAAAAAAATTTTAAGTAAATAAATACTAAAGTTTTATTTAAAAGTATTCCTTTAAAAATATTATTTATTTTTGTTTTTTAAAGCTTCCTAATGTATATCATATTGTACATAATGTGCTGGAGTTCTTTTTGATCAAATATTATATAGATTATATGAATATCCATCCATATCGTTAGTTATAGATAAAACTTTTTTCCTATGTTTTGACTCTTTGAAAGCTTTTTTCTTAATTTTAAATTTTTATCATTATAAATTGTTTTTTGAAGAATAAATGGGTGACATATATCAGCCACACACATGTGCACAGTACTGAAAATATTATTATTAAATTCAAATGAAGCCGGCCCAAGATTATAGCTAATATTATGCTTCCACTCTGAATGGAAAGAACAAGACAAATATCTTTAAGAAAACATTTTGCCTTAAAACTATTAACTAATTAATTGAATAATACTAAATGTTTTTCAACCATTCAAAAGTACGAGATAACCTTTTTAAATGTATTTGAAGAATTATATCAGTACCAGTATAGTTTAGCTTCCTACTAAACTATTTTAACCAAAACACGGAACCAAAATCTTTAAACAGCAGGAGCTGAGGGCAAAAGCGAAATACAGGTGCCAAACACATCTGCCTTCTTGCTCCGCCCATGCCGCGGTTGGTACAAACGCTCGTGCAGGTCTTGAGTGCAGGTGGTGAGAGGCTCTTTGCTGCATAGACAGTGAAGGGTCAACTTCCCAAATGGCACCTGGAAATGTAATAATGCCATCTTTCTGTAGACATGCCTTTGATAGTGCCCTCTCTCAGGGATGCTCAGTTTGACCATGTGACATACTTTGACCAATGGGAAGTACAAGCTTGACTCAACTAGATATTTGAAAAAAATACTTGCATGTTTTCTTTTCCTCTCTTGGAACCCTGTCTCTGCCATGAGAACTGATCATCATAGCCCACCTGCCTACCTCATAACCTGGTGAGAGAAAAAAAAAGTTGTTATTTTAAGTCACTAAGTTTTGGAGGGCTTGTTGTTGTTGTTTTGTTCTTGATGTTTATAATTTCTAACTGCATGCCTCTCAAAGCGGTCTTCTTAGGTTTATCAGCCTGAAAGTTGCTGGGCAGTAGTAGTTTTCTCTCTCAAACTCCACCTCTGCTCCTTAAATGTTCCAGGATAGTTTTCCAGACTTTGGGGCCAAGGTCTTCTCCACTCATTTTTCTTACACACAGTTTTCTGTCTGCTTTTTCTGTCATAGCTTCTTAATCCTTCTCCCATCTCCTAGTCAATTCTCCTTGTTGCTTTCTTTCTTTTGTTTGCTTTTTTAAAAAGATTACTTATTTATTTGACAGAGAGAGACAATGAGAGAGAGAACACAAGCAGAGGGAGTGGGAGAAGCAGGCTTCCCTCTGGGCAGGGAGCCTGATGTGGGGCTTGATCCCAGGACCCTGGGATCATGACCAGAGCCAAAGGCAGAAGCTTAACCAACAGAGCCACCCAGGGACCCCTCTCCTTGTTGCTTTCTTAATAGATCTTGATGGCCCATTATAACCACACCCAAATGATTAACTACCAAAAACTTGGTTTGTCTTTCTGTGAAGTAAAAGACAGAGGCTTACTTTTCATATGCTCCCAGAAGTAAAGACAGAGCTTTGGTGTTGAGATGAGAGTCAGAGGGGTGGGAGAAATACTGAGGCTCTTTGAATGTTCAGATCCCTCTAAGGAAAAGAATAAGAAAAACAAAAAAGATAACTAACCAAATTAGAACAAGCTGAATATTTTTTATCCTTCCATACAAGTACTCTTAAAGGCATATGTAATCTAAATTTCATGTTAATAACAATGATTCATATCTTAAAAGATTTTATCCTTCTATGAGTTTTGCCTATTTATGTTTACTAATGCTCAGATCATATGTGACATGTGTCACAACCATCCTGTCAGTCACATTAACTACTTGGAATCTGACCCATTCTTCCTGCTTCCACTCACTCCTCCATGTCCACTGACTATGAAACCACTTGAGGCTGCCTTAACTTTGAAACTGTGGTGGGAAGCACAGAAAGAATTCTGATGATTGTGCCAGAACCATTATCTCCTGGTTCTCCTGATATTATCAACCTCAAGGTGCTATATTTGAGCAGAGGTGGGGGGAAGAGTCTTCTCTCTACTACTGTCTCATATCCATATTCCTTGTGCTGCCCCAAAAGCCCTCCTTGATATCCAAATCCAAAGTCAGACTTTGCTGGAAGTCTCCCTTTCCTTAAGTCCCAGAAACAATTCCATGACATTGTGCTAGTTTACAAGTACTTAAAACAGATACTTTACTGCCTTCTTCTATAGACCATCCCATTCTCCTCTTTGGCAGTCAACTTTTCCCTTGCTAATCAATTTATGCAACTAGAGACTGTCAGACCACCCACCATATTAGCTCATTAAATTTTCCTGTGTTTGCAGGACTCCCTGGTAGATTCAACTTGAGCTCGAGGAAGGGTGGAACCCCCACTTTATATTGCTTAGGAGAACTTTAATATGCTGTTACTGTACACATCCCATTAATACTATTCTTTCATCTTTATGCTCTCACCAAATAAAAAGAGCATCATAGACATGGATGGGTCTGAGTAATGTCCAATATCTCATTAAACTTTTTAGTCATCGTCCCTCTGGGCTTAAACTGTGAAGAGAGAAAGAAATTCACATAACCTCCGACAACTCTGCTTCCCAACAAACCTACCACTGATGCATAATGTGTGGTGTGTAGAAGGCCCTTAATACCTATTTGATGAAGGAAGGGATGTGCAAACCCTCCTACCCATCCACTTCAGATTCAAGGAACATGAAAGTAGAAGAAAGGGACAAAAGCAAGTAGTTTGCTCATAGCACTCTCCATGAGATTTTTCAGGACATTTTTTTTTTTT
>JAPYYJ010004327.1:0-10561 GCA_028533885.1 Nasua narica
ATCTGCTCTAAATATCTCCTCTGCTGGTGACACACAACATCTGAACTGTCAACTGAGCCTGAAAAAATAAACACAAGATGCAATTTCTGAAATAGATAATAATGGGTTGTATATATAATACACAGAAGTGAAGACAGTGAGCTAGCCTTTCCATTAGCAAAACTGTACCGATAAATTTATCAGATGAGCTAGCTTTCACATTGGAAAGTAACAATATCCAGAGGGAATTGAATGGGTAGCATGTGTAGAGAGAGCTTTCAGCTCTGGGCTGGGGGCTTCTAACAAAAAACAGTCGGAGGGCTGTCTAAAGTGGGAAAAAAAGAAGGTGCATCACAAGGAAAGAAAAATGTTCAAGAAAAATCTTTTCCTGCTTCTCGGTTTTGCTTAAGGTTAACTCTGACCTAATACCATATTGGTCCACTCACATTCTATCTATCTACCTATCTATCTATATATCTACCCATTCACTCATTCATTTATTCATTTATTTTAAGCAATAAAGCTCTCATTGTTATTATTAAGGATACTAATATTAATACTTCATAAAACAGTTTTGATGGTGCCTGGGAAGCAGACAATAATTATCCAGCTAGTACAGGTTACAGAGGCTTGTACTCATGACTTGGAGGACCGGCCGGGTCTGTCTATAGAAACCTGCCACTCCTTGAAGGAAGGAATCCAAAAGCAGGACGCCGCCAAATGGGATTAATGAAGGTTGGGCTTGATTGAGAATAGGAGAATTACAGAATCACAGAGTTTGTAGAAGTAATTTAAAGATCAATGACTCTAGGGATATGTTCTATGTACTTCCACAACATCTCTATGAAGATGTCATTGAGCTGGAGTTTGAATGCTTTGCTGATTGTTGAAACGCTAGGCAACTGAAGGAACACTTCATCATCATCAGGCTCTAGCTTCTTCTCTAATGTTATCTTTTTCTGCTTAGAATATTATTTTTTACCATTCTCTAGCTTCCTCTGCTATGCCATGCCAACCTTGCTCTTCCTCAAACACACTAAGCCTCAGGACCTTTGCACTTGCTCATCCTCAGTCAGTGTTTAGAAAATATTTACTGAACCAGAGAACAGAAAATACCACCACCTGATTGTAAAGCCAGAAACCGGGGTGTGTTTTATGCTCTATCCTCCCTTTAAATGCCAACATCTAACCCATAACAAAGCTCCACTGATTATTTTTCTAAAAGAACACTCTACCTCTTTCCATTGTCACTTCCTAGATTAATACAACTGCTTCTAACTTGCTACTTCAGGTCTAACTTCAGTAAATCTGTTTGTAATAATGCAGTTAGGTGATGTCTCTAAAATACAAATCTATCCATCTCCTTACTTAAAAGTCTGCAGTGTTCATTTCCATGAAGTAAAATCAAAACATGCTTCTGATAATTTTTTTTTTTAATCTTCAGCCTCCCCTTTCCCTGACTACTGTGTCTATTTAAAGTGTCTGATTAGAGGGGTGCCTGGGTGGCTCAGTTAGTTAAGTGTCCGACTCTTGATTTCAGCTCAGGTCATGGTCTCAGGGTCCTGGGACCGAGCCCCGCATGGGCTTCCCCGCTCAGCAAGGAGTCTGGTTGAGATTCTCTCTCCCTCTGCACCCCCACTCCATGCATGCCTCTCTCTCTCTCAAATAAATAGATCTTAAAAAAAAAAAAGTACGTGATTAGAAACACTTCCTCCAAGAAGTCTTTACCAATCTCCCTGGGTGCTCCAGCTAGGGAACTTTTAAAAATGCACTACATTTTTTTTTTTTTTTACCCATATCAAAGTTATCCTGCTGTATTATATTTGCTTGCTTAATTATATCTCTGCTACTAATAGGATTCTAAACACTCTGAAGTCAAAGAATACGTCTGTCTTATTCATTACTGGGTCTCCAAGGCCCAGCATAAATACATATTCAGTTTAACATAAATTGTTAAAAGAAGGAAGGGATTCGACCCTGAATCTCAGGATGTCACCTTAAACTTGGATCGGATGTCTTGGTGTAGTTACAGATAGAGGGGGTATTTGGGGTCTCCTGAATGGGTCAGGAACAGTCTTCAAATAGTGAATGAGACCGGGAGGGTACAATTATGCTCTTGTACAGACTAAGCGAAGACTACTTCATCCCGCAATTCTGTACCAAGGACCAACTACAGGCCAGACACTCTTCTAGGTGCTGGACCGAGTGGTGAAAAAGCCAGGATCCCTGCGCTGAGCTTACCCAGTCCTTAGGGAGACAATGAACAGTACCCACAGAAACAAAACAAAACAAAACAACAACAAGATCATTTTTGATAAAAAAAAAATTCCTCTAAAGAAACTAAGACCGGGTATGATGATAGGGTATCCGGGAGAGGAACATTCCTATAGGGAAGAGTCAGGGAAGGCTTTTCCTGCCCGAAGAAAGAATGGAAGAACTGAGTTTGGGACCTGATGGTATGGATCGACACATGCAAATTTCTTTTTTTTTTTTTTCCCACATGCAAATTTCTAAGGGGGAAGCGGTTTCCTAAAAGGCCTAAGTTAGCGTGTTCCGGGGGCAGAAAAGGTGGTGTGACTGGAACACTGAGCTATAATGCAAGGGGCCAGGTTATATATAGCTCTATAACCACTGGGAGTGAGAGTCATTATATTTGAAGTTGAATGGGAAACCATTGGAGCATAGCCATCTCTTAGAAGACCAAAGTTCATCTACACAGAGTCCAATATATCTCAAAACTAATATAGTGATTCATGGGGCACACATATTTGATACTACTTCTGTTTAGTAACTCACAAATCATTATAATTAGGAGGCTGGTGAAAATACTGCACTCTCCCCTCCCTTTTCTTTGTTTCTTTTCTTTTATTCAGTAAGCTCCAAAGTAACTAGCCCTGGGGGGAGATAAAGTGATGAATAACCTCATTCAGCTCAAAGAAACAACAACAACAAAAAATCCCCAGTTGAATGGTTCATTGCAAACGACAAAATGGCCATTGTTTAGTGGATGAGGTTTCCTCTCGTTAGTATCCAGGCAATGACTAATGATTTTCCTCCAAAGCTCCCACTTTTAAAAGAATGAATAAGCCCCCAAGGCCTCGGAGAGATAAGTATTACTTTCCTCCTGGTAGCTCAGCTAGTGACTGAGAGGGAAAAAGAAACTGGACAATATTTCAAAGCCAAGACCTATGAATGTGATCATAGGTACTGCCCCTCTCTGTCCTCCTAAATTGTTTGGTATCCAAACCGTGTTTACACCATCCTATGTATTTTCTACCTTATCCATAAACTCCCTGATCTGAAGTGGGCTTTCCTCGGAATATGCTTCGGGGCTGCGCTCACATCAGCATCATTCCCTTGCTTCCCAGAAGAGCGCCATCTCTGTGACCCGACCCAGTGCTCAAAGACTCCTGTGAAATTGGATGATCAGTGGTCATATTACACAAACAGCAATTGTACCAAACTTAGGTATTTATTTGCATAATTTTATTTTCTAGTGACAAATTTCAAACAACACTAACAACAACAGACTACTACAAAATAATTACTTGCCTTTTGAAGCAAAACAGCACATTGAATGCTAATGTAAGGTTCAACGCCTTGCTTTCATTCTCTCATCTCTATTACGAAAATGTCGTGGGTTAATATATTTGTGCCCCACTGAGAATTAAAGAGGAAACAAAATGCTTAGCGTTTGTAATGAGGTCATTCAATAATGCAGGAAGGTCATGCCAGATCACGTATAATAGATATGGCAACATTATTTTCCACGGTAGCCAAAGGGGACTCAACTCAATGATAGGCAATGCTTTGAGAAATATTTATTTCTGATGTGAAAGGAAATAGAACCAGAGCATTCTGGTTGATGGAAGCCATTAATAAGATTTTCTCACAAAGGATTAGAAAGCAAAAATACTCTTCTCACAAGCTATAGCACCTCAAAGTTCAAGGACCTGGTGAAGAGATCACAGTATTTCCTGATGGTGGTGTAATACATAGCCCAAATTTCATATGTTGAAATTGACTTTAGTTCTTGGGAGAAATTATCAGATAAGATGAACTAATTGGTGTTAGAGGCATTAAAAGAAAGTTATAGACAGGCAAAAACTTTAAATGGAGTGCAACGTCATGTATTTTAATTCATCGGCTAAAAATTAGCACGGGTTGTTCATAAAATCAAACTTACTGAAAAGTTTGGTTTCTTATAGTTCCAAATCTATTTTGCAAAAAAAAAAAAAAAACCTCAGAAAAAAACAAACTTAGTGTGAGAATTTTAGAGGTGACAGTTTGTAAGTAAGTACCTTTAGCACTCAGTTTAAAAATTGAATATATTGCACTTAAAAGAAAATGTAACAATTTATATGAGTCAGTTTTGAATTGGAATCCTTATATATTGTTTCACATCTTGCAAGACTCGTTACTATATATTGTGTTATATAATGAAAATTTTAGCAAATAAACATTGTATATTAACTATTTAAAGAAAAGTAGGGTAATCCAAATGGGTAATTCACAAAAGAAGACATGTAAAGAACCATTAAATATACACAGCATGTTAAGTATCAACAGTAATCAAAATAATGAGTAAAGAAATTACATCTGGTCCTCTCTGTTTAATAAACTGATAAAGATATACTACAGTATAATATAGAGGTTGCTAGGAATCCAAAAATGTCTCATAAGCAGGGAATTTTAAATACTACTTATGGGCACTTTCATGTTGCCTGTCACTCTGGCAGGAGAATTATGAATATTTAGCAATTCAACCTCAAGTAATTAATCTTAATGAAATAATGAAGAAATGCAAAAATATACATATGAGCATATAGATCAGAATACTGTCTTTAGTAGTGAACATTTGGAAACAGCTGAAGTGTTCCACAAGAAAGGATTTAGACACTACATTATATTTGCATATCAAAATACTGCACAGCCATTAAAAGCAATGCTATATTTTTGTGGAGGTGGGTAGGGGAATTTCCATTCTCCTGGTTCTGACAGGAGGAAACAGAATTTCCGGTTCTGTTTCCTTCCAGGTAATTAGCGGACACTCCTGCCTTCTCTTCAACTTGTCACATCTCATCATGGAGAAATGACTGAATCTGATTTGTGAATTTGGGAACGAGGAGAGGGTATCAGGACCCTGCCGTTTCCTCTTGGGAGTGAGTTCTCCCGCAGATAGCATACGCTACGCTTTACTCTTACTTAAAATTATCTGGATAGGAGTATTGGAGACAAAGTCCTACATTAGGTCGGGGCAATCTGTTATTGGGCGGGTATGCTGTTTAAATTTGGGCTCAGTATTAAAATGGACCCTTGACTGGATTAATAAGCTACATCTCCCAACCTAATCTATATGAGTATTAAAGATGAAATTTTGGGCCCTTTCTGCCAACTCTGTCTTATGCAGCAAATATCCAGAAATTGGACAGGGAAGAGAGTGCCCTTTATTGCCCCCCTCAGCACCTTGACATAACAGAAGAATATTTAAAATCATAGAAGTGTTCACAATGTCTTGCTGAGTAGGGAAAGAAGAGACACAAAAACTGTAGAGTATAAAACATTACACAAAATATTTTAACAATATTTATCTCTGCGTAGAGATCGATGAATGCTTCATAATATTTAATTTTTTCTATTTTAGTTTACATGTATTTTCAGAATTTTCTGCAATTAGTTTGTGGGATTTTTCTAACTAGACTTGCAGCTTTGGTGAGTTATTGTAGATTTCTAGAATCTTCTTCCAAAAAGGCTTCCAAAAGAGAAACACATCTATGTGTAATAACAGCCCTGATTCTATATGAAGACAAGGTACTATGTTAGATGAACTCACCTGGAACTAGAACTAGTCACCACATGTTTGATAACTCCGTGAGAACATAATTACTAGATTTTAAATTGCTTTCTCTGACGATTTTACCACAGAAAAACTGAACACCTATGTGAGCTTTTAATTTCCTAATGATTTCGTTATCTGACCGGAGCTATGGGAGATGGTAGCTTTGTAGTCAGATTTATCCAAGGGCTGTTCCCTTTGCCTATTTGGATAATCAGAGGTTCAATGGAATGCCTCAGATTTGTATTAAAAGGTAAAGATTCTTCTCCAAAAAGCTATTTTTCAGAAATACATTTTGTTCATTAGCTACTTGAGAGGACTTTGAAATGTTAACATTTTTTTTTCTTTCATGAATGTATGCATGAAATTTCACAGTATGATCATAACTCCAGCCTGAATAGTCCTGAGTAACTCCTCAGGAAGAGTTGTTCCCCACTCTGCTCAACCCAGCCTAGCTCTGTGTGGTGATACTACTCTCAGAAACACACATCTGTAACAACTTTAAATTTCAATAACTCTGCTGACCACATGTCAGAAACAAATTATAAGCATATCAAAGCATAATTAGCAAAGTGTAAAAACGGCACATTTTAAAATCTTCAAGCTTCCACAAAACTACCATATTTTATGGTATGATATAGTCAATTCGATTTCCCAATTAGTTCTTTTTGTTTTTTTGTTTTTTGTGGGTTTTTTTTTTAAGGTTTTATTTATTGGACAGAGAAAGAGAGAAATCACAAGTAGGCAGAGAGGCAGGCAGAGAAAGAGGGGGAAGCATGCTCCCTGCTGAGCAGAGAGCCCCCGAGATCATGACCTGAGCCAAAGGCAGAGGCTTTAACCCACGAGCCACCCAGGCACCCACCCCCCCGATTTCACAATTTGTTGAGGAATATTTCATTTGCTGCTGCATGATTTATAAAATTGCATTCATAATCTTAGTCCTGTGCTCTTCCAACATGTTTAGCTATAAGGAATAAATAGCAGTTTGACATGCTTGTCTCCATAATACTCTTATTCATAGAAAACAGGAATTTAAACTTTAAAACATAAACATATGGCACAGGACCATTTACAATTTTCTTCTCTAGAAATTCAGAAGAAGTCTAATGAAGCTTCTTATTGGAGTAGTGGATTTTTCTATTTGTAGTGCGTATCGGGTCCCACAATTTGCTCCAGAATTTCTGATGCCTCTCTAGTTTACAGTATATATGAGCACTACCAATGGATAGGCACTCAAATACACATTTAATTAAAAATTTCAGCAATTAGACTGGGTCTCTCTGTCCTTTGACAAAGTAGATTTCAGGACTAAATGTACAGCTGTTCAACTTGTGCACAGAGCAACTCCAAAGCACAGCTCCAGGGGGTACCACTCGCATAGGGTATAAGGCGGATCATATCCCAGAATCATTTCTATCTCTTCTACATGAATACCAGATGCTGGATTTAGCCCAAGAGAACACAGTTTATAGGTGAAAACCAGTAGACCGCAAGGCCAGAAGAACAAACTATGGGGTTGAGGAGAATTTTGTATGCCCAGAGAGGTCTTAGAATGCTAAAGAGTGATTGAGATCCCCAACCTTCCTGAGAGCAACATATCCCAGATCTAATTTGAACGGAATTATTAGTAGACGTCTAGACATTAAGTAACTCATCTGGCCAGAGGATGCAAGGACAAGAAGAAAACAGAGAACAGGCATGAATTGAGTGTTCTCCTGGGTTGGTTATAGTTATAGATGGTGAACACTTTGTTCTCATAACAACTTTATGGAAAATTTATTTAATTAGGTAAATTAGCTTTGTGGCTTAGATAATAATGGAAATAACAAAGTTCTCATTAAGCATGCAAAGAAAGAAAATATAAAAAGAGAAAGAGGCAGCAAATAGAACACCAAAAACAAACAATTTCCCCCCAAAGTTCCTATCCCTAAACCAGCAAATAGGTAGGTTTATCTGGCAGTAATATGAATACAGATTGGTCAAAGGAGGTAAGTTCTTTCTCGTTCTTACTGTTTTCAATTCTAGTGACCTGAAAAAATTTAACTTCCCCACAATGGTACAAATGATTGCCTTCTCACTAATGCTCATTTGTTTAATTTTGCTTTGTTGAAATATTCTTAGACATTCATTTTAATATATAATCAAAAGCAGATAGTGAAGAGAGAAGCAGTAACTCTCACATTATTTCTGCATTATTTTTTGCCATGGGGCCTCACATTTGAGGTTAAAAGAGTAATAGAATGCAAGATTATCATTCATTCTTGCTGAAAACAACGCTAACCAAGGATCAAATTGTGGAAAATGAAAACGACTGCTTGCTTAATTTAGTCTCAGTATGTTCTCAAGGCCATTAAAGTGCCCAACACCTTCACAGTATCTCCCTTTTATATCTGCATCCATTTAGGTAGATTATTCTTAAGAAAATTTAGTTAGCCAAGAAACAGATGGGATGGTGTAATTCCTTCTAACTGCACTTTCCCTCAGGTTGTTAATGACAAATGCATTATAGTTATTTATTACAAATAGATTGAAGGTGTCAGTATGGTTCAATTCATAGCAATCTTATACTTTTAAAATCTTTTGGGAACTGGGCTTCTTCCCAATGCTGACAATGCACATGGTTTGCTTTCCAGGGGACTATATTCCTTAGGAGTACTTTTCTTTATGTTTATTACTCCAAAAAAATGAAGGTACCATCTGCTCTTGCCTTGTAGTTGTTTAAACTATTTAGAACCTCGGGTCATAACGAGAATAACTCTGGTGTACTTCCACATAGCTAATTTCATCTGCAAATGATTAGCTATGCAGCCCTATTTTTTAGCCCTACAATAGATGACAATGAACATAAAATGACCTGTAGGAGCAAGATGTTTTCTAGGCTAAATAAACACGTGAGATGCTACAAACGGTCTGATGAAGTGACAGAAAAATAGCTATGATTTCACACCTCCGTGTCATAAATATGCATATGCTACACAAGGAAAATCTTTATGATTAATTTATACCACATGATGTTAGATAAATACTTGCACTTGCAGACAATCTATTTAATCTTTCTTCTGAAACAGTTTAAGACAGGGAACAGACATAGGTCAATAGGCACATTATACAGACAGGATAATTATTAGTCTATGACTAATAATTTGCTCCATAAAAAAAATAAAATTATTAAAATATAGTTTCATAGGAGCTATACAAACCGTAACACTCTTCTTAATAGCCAAACAATGCAAATGGGCAATAATACAGCATAGAAATGTGTAAAATGTTACATCAAAAATTAAATGTGGGACGCCTGGGTGGCTCAGTTGGTTGGGCAGCTGCCTTTGGCTCAGGTCATGATCCCAGCGTCTTGGGATCGAGTCCCGCATCGGGCTCCTTGCTCCGCAGGGAGCCTGCTCCTCTCTTTGCCTCTGTCTGCCTCTCTGCCTGCTTGTGTTCTCTCTCTGTTAAATGAATAAATAAAATCTTTAAAAAAAATAAAATTAAAAAAAAATTAAATGTACTCTAATTTTTTTTAACCTAGGATCCGTGAACACCTTAAAATTATACACAAAATCTTGAGGGTCTTGTGCATTTGTACATTTCAAAGAAAGGGTCCATCCATAGGTTTTATCAGTTTGCCGAAAGATCTAATCTGTAAGTGTATAAATACAAAGCATTCTAATAAAATATTGTTTTTATTTAATTAGTCAGCTGTTCTAGTTTGTTTTTTTAAAAAGCACTGTTTAAATACACTAGGTACAGGAAACTAGATTCATAAAACATCTGTCTTTTTTAAAAAAGGATAGTAAACTGCAAGGCAACACAGGGGATTTAATAAAGGGAGATTGTTACAAGTGTTCAAACTGTTAGAAAAATAGACTAAATAAATCCAAAGCTGAACATTTGTTATGTGAATACTTCTCAGCAAGAAGTATGCATTGAGTTCATAACTTTGGTGTAGTAGTGTTTTATTCCTGTATTTTAAACAACAGGTTTGATTATATCATGTACTAATTTTTTTTTTTTTTATTTGGGGAGGGGTGGGACAGTGGGAGAGGGAGGGAGTGTCTTAAGCCAACTCTGAGCTGAGCTTGGAACCTACGTGGGGCTCAAACTCACAACCCTAAGATCACCACTGGAGCCGAAACCAAGAGTCAGATGCTTAACTAACTGGGCCACCCAGGTGCCCCTGTATCATGCTGTTTTTGCAGAATTCCTGCAGAAATAGGCTGGTTATTCTATTTGGCATCATTATATAAATACAAATTACTGCATAAATAAAGAGTCTGAAATGGAGTGTCTTATTTCCTTGTTTCCAACACTGTTTCTGCAGATGTTAAGTTTACTTCGGGCCCATCAGTTAAATGATTATGTTGCCATGTCCATATTCTCAATATTCACAGAGCTGACAGTTTACCTTTGTATTAACAAGGAGAAAATTATATCACATCTCTGCACTCAAAGTGAAGATGGTATTTTGTATAATCACAAAAATTTATTTAAAGGGAAAACTGTTTAAGTATTTATAAGTAACAAGCTTACCTGAGGGCTTAATGGAGAAACAGGGTTAGAGATAGAAGAGTATTGCACGATGATTATGTCTTCACCCTTCCTGGTAGCTATAAAAACAAATACCTTGTCTATATTCAGGGTAAGTGTATTAGATTCTTCAGTGAGAAAAACTGTAGCTTCAATATCCATCCTTGTTAAACATATTCTCGCCTATAGCTCTGAGTCATCTCCTGTTCTCCTGTTTGCCAG
>JAPYYJ010004328.1:0-10560 GCA_028533885.1 Nasua narica
GAGGGGCCGCTGTTTGAAATGGGGGTGGTTAGCCAGTTTCTTAGGCATGTGAACTATGTGCTTTTTTTAATGCTCTGTTGTTAAACAGGTTGGATTCTTAATCATTTTTGAAATTGGGGTTCCCTTTTTCCATTTTATATGGGACTCACAAATCAGCTGAGCAAGTATATAAAGGAATAAAGATGTAAGTCTTGTGGCTAACTTGGGGACAGTGTTGTGGAGGGAAAGATCAATACAAAGGCCCTAAGGAAAAATTCCTGACTTATGAAATGAAGGAGACCAGTTTGGTTGGAGAAAAGGGAGCAAAGGCAGAGAGTTGTGGGGGAAGTTATAAAAGGTGTGGTCAGGGAAGAGCAGATTGTTTGAAGCAGCAGTTGGCAAACTTTTTCTGTAAAGGGCCGGTTAGTAAATATTTTAGGCTTTGTGGGCCATATGGTCTCACTGGAACCCCTCAACCCTGCTGTTGTAGTAGTGGTGAAAGCAGCCAGCGATAAGGCACAAACGAATATGCATGGCTGTATTCCAATAAAATGTTATTTATGGATGCCACAATTTGAATTTTGTATAATTTTCATGTGTCACTAAATGTCCTTTTGGGTTTTTTTCCCACCCATTTAAAAATGTGAAAATTATTCTTAGTTCCCAGGCCACTGTACAGAAATAAACAATAGGTCACATTTGGCCCTCAGACAATAGCTTGCAGACCCATGGTGTAAGGCTTTACAGAGCATTATAAAGACTTCGGCCCTTACTCTGAAGCAATGAGGAGCTTTGACGGCTTTTAAGCGGACAAATTATTTGACTTCTATTTTAAAATAATTTGGCTGCTTTGCTGAGAATGTAGTTTGGAGCCTACTGCGGTGATCCAGGAGAGAGATTATGGCTCAGAATAGGGTAGCAGCTGTAGAAGGTGGTCAGAAGTTTAGGCCTAAAGATTGAATTTAGGCCGTGTTTTAAAGCTTTTTTTTTTTTTTTTTTTTAAGCTAAACAGGTTTCTTTATGGATTGTGTGTAGAGTATAGCTCAGGGAGGAAAGGTTTCAAGGACGATCCCAGCATTTTGACCTGAGAAACGGCCAATATAGAGCTGCCACTGACTGGAATGAGAAAGGCTGAAGTTAGAGACAGTTCTGGAGGAAGGTCATGAATTCAGTTTTGGACATGTTGAATTAAGATTCCTATTGGACTTCTGGTGGGAAATGTTGAGAAGGCAGTTGGACATGAAAGTTTTGGAGGTTGGAATGTAGTTTGTATCTAAAGTCAATAGACCTGGTGAAATCTTTAAGGGAATGAGTGTGGAAAGGGAAATGAGTCCCAAGGACTAAACCCTGGGCATTCCAATATCCAGAGGCTGCAGAGAAGACTAGCAATGAGTAATGAAGACCCAAGAAGGAGGGATGCATTGAGGGATAACACTAAGAGAGGCCAGAGTCTGGAAAGAGGAGAAAGTGGTGAACTGTGTCCAATACTGCCAATAGGTCAAGTAAGGTGCAGTCTGTGAGCTGACCATTAGGTTCAACAACATGTCGGTCATCACCAAGAGCAGAGGTGGAACTCCACTTGGCGTCAAAAGGCTGGGTGGACAGGGTTTAAGAAAGAATGGAAGGAAAAGAATTGAGGACAGAATACACAAACCTATCTGATGTGCCTCAAAGGAAAGCAAAGAAATAGGTTAAGAACAAAAGACGATGGAAACTAGGAGCTGGACTTCTATGTTTAAACTCGTGCTTCAATGCTAGAGGTATGAAAAACATTTAACACTCTTCCAGTACTTGTCCCCTCCAGATTTTATGTTATGAAAATTTTCATTTACTCAAAAATTTTAATATCGCTTCATTTTTTAAAGAACTAAACTCTTATATTTAAATTAATGCAATGTTCACGACCAGCACTTTTACTCCAGTTTCTCTAATACTGGATTCTCCAGTATTTCCTCCTTTGTTTTGTTTTTGTTTGACAGGAAGGTCTTGGAGTTGTGGTCTTCCATTTTCTCACAGTTATGAAAATGCCTGACTGTTGCCTTTATACTTGATTAATAGCTTGATAGACATAAAATTCTTGGCTCACGCTTCCAAAATTTTTAGTCCTTTTTTTTCTGGCATTGCATATTGAGCTACTTCTGTTCCTGTGGCTTTTCATTTCCTTTTTGTTATTGTTGTTTTCAGCTGATTTTGCAGCTGAACAGTTTTTTTTTTTAAGTAGTGCTGTGGCTGCTGCAGACCTTGAGTCCCTTCATAAGTGAGAATGTCTGCCTGTTCCTTTGGTACTTGCAAAATCCCTTAGCAGGATATTATTTAATAAGCTAATACTTTCTTTTCATCAGAACGCTATAGATGTAGACAACACCTCTTAGCACCATTTCAAATTCTCACTGCCTTAACTTTCAACTTCAGCCACAACTGCAGCAACCAGCTCTGTGTAAGTTTCAATCACCTTCATGGAGTTGTTGTCCTTTGCTACAGGCATGCGTCCTATACTTCTGGCTTCTTACATGAGGCTTCTTGGGTAGAGGCTTCCACTACAGCGTGGAGAACCTGCCCACGTAGAGGAGTTAATGTCATCCCTGGGAGGTCAGGGGGCCATGTTCTTTCCACTTTTCTTCTCTGGATGGTCTAGAAACACATCTCATAAGACTTCTCTTTTTTTTAAGATTTTATTTATTTATTTGAGAGAGAGAGAGAATGAGAGGGGAGAAGGTCAGAGGGAGAAGCAGACCTCCCACAGAGCCTGGAGCCCGATATGGGACTCGACCCTGGGACTCCGGGATCATGACCTGAGCCGAAGGCAGTCGCCCAACCAACTGAGCCACCCAGGCGCCCAAGACTTCTAAGATAGTCCCAAGGACTGAGCATCCAGTTGCCCCTAACAATGACCAACTTAATAATATATTTTTGTATTGGTCTTCCCTTTTTTCCCTGTTTCATTCTTTTATCTTTTATTCCTGCTTCCCAGATTCTGCTCCCAAATAAATTACTCTCACATGAACTACTTCCAGGAGAACTTAACCATAGATAGTAGGCATTGCTTCATTGTGCTCTGGCATTGAATATTGTTGTGGGGACGTTTGAGGCCAGTGGGTACCCACTATCCCTTTATCAACCCATACATTTGAAGTTATTTGATAATTTTTTTTCTGGTGCTCGAAGAACTCAATAACTTAACCAAGATATGTCTTGGCTTTGATGGTTATTTATCAATTTTTCATGGAACATAGCTGAGAGGTGATGATTAACTTAACTGATGACTTGTAGGCTGGCCTCCTGGGGAGGAAGTTGGCTCATTGCCTCTGAACACCAATGATAGCCTACAACCTAGGGTTTAATGCAATCCATCCTGGCAGAGAGCTGACCTGTGGATTGAGACCTCAGCCAAGTTTCCATCTAGTAGTAGTGCTGTAATCACAAGGGCTAAGATCACATCTGGGGAAAGTCAAGTGTTCTCCAACTGATGAAGTCTGAGATAGAGGGTGGCACTGAAAGCCAAGATTCTGCTGTTAGAGCCTATGTCCTAATTTCACTAGGAAGAATTTGGTTCTTTAATAATTAAGAAGTGTAAAAACCCCAACACCTAAGGTCCAGGATCTCTCTCTCAGACCTAGATTCACTGTCTGCTAGATTGTTGGGGGCTTCCTGAGAATAAGCTGGTCATGAAAGGCTCATTCACATGTTCTGGAGATATAATGCCTTTAAGGAGGTATAAGGTTAAATGAGGTTGCAAGGATGGAGCCCTGATCCAGTGGAACTGTGCCCTTATAAAAAAGAGACACTAGATCTTTCTCTGTCTCTGTGTCTATCTCTCTCCCATGTGAGAATATAGCCAGAAGGTGACTGTCTGCAAGCCAGGAAGAGAACTCTCACCAGAAACTGAATCTTGCTGTGACCTTGATCTTGGGCTTTCCAACCTCCAGAACTATGAGAAAAATAAGTATCTGTTGTTCAAGTCACCCAATGTATGTAATTTTGTTATGGCAGCCAGAGCAAATGAGACAATGTCCAAACCTAATCTGATGGCTATTTCACATTTCTTCTTACCCACAGAGGATGAAAGCAGGAGAATTCAAAGAAGCCAACACAAAGACAAATTGCTTAAGCCTAGTGTTCACTCCAACTGGTATGCTAACTGGATTGCTTGCCCAATGCTATAAATATCCTAAACAGAGCCATTCCTAGCAACAGTCCATCTGTTCTCAGCCATCTGTTACAAACCTAGGATTCTGAGGACAGGAAGTTTTCTGGTGCTGAACAACTGTGATTTGGGGACCCAATCCAGATATCCCTTCCCATACCTTTTTCTTTTTATTCCCCCAACCCTGTATTAGCAACTGTGAAATCAGGACTGCTGGACTAAGGGACAGTTGAATACTCTGGGTCTCTACCTGGTTGTTGATGGTTTCCCCAATTGCAGCTTTGCCTGTTACCCTTGACTGAACACCTGTGGTCCCAGTACTCTGCCATGTGGGCACTGAGAAGCCATTCTTATCCTGGTGCTGGTGCAAATGAAGTGATCCAACTACTGCATGACCACAGGAATGGGAAAACGTTGGTGCAGGATTCCCACCAAGATGATGGTCCCAGGTACGGGCAAAATGTCATGGATATTTATGGAAGTAGAAGAAGTCCCTTGGTAGGCAAGAAGGAAACCCCTGAAATCACGGGACGTAGGGTAGTGATGCATTCTGACTCCCTGCGTTAGATCCTCCTAGGAGAACTCCCAATCAGGTTGTCCCAAGTTCTTTGATGCAACTCTCACAGGTGGTGGGCTCTTCTGTTAATCTTCATGCTACTGATTCCATTTCTTCCCCCAAGTTTTTATTTAAATTCTAGTTAGCATACAGTATAATGTTAGTCTCAGGTGTAGAATTTAGTGACTCAACCCTTACATACAACACGGGGTGCTCATCACAGAAGTGCTCTCCTTAATATCCATCACCTATTTCACCCATCCCCTAGCCTACCACCCCTCTGGTAACCATCAGTTTGTTTCTTGACTTCTCGATTTGCCTCTTCCCTCCCACCCCATGTTCATTTGTTTTGTTTTTTAAATTCCACATATGAGTGAAATCATATGGTATTTGTCTTTCTCTGACTGAATCTATAGTCCAGAAGTAGGTGCAGCTAGGGAGAGACAAGAGGTCATTTTGGTGTCTCATAATGTCACTATCATTTTAGAATATTCTATTGAGTTATACCACCCAGTATTTGCCAGTGTAACTCACTGTCTGTGAAAAATTGTAGGTCCTAGCCCTAGTAGGCCAAGCAGGAGAGATTTCCTTCCCTCTGGGATGTTACTGGCTCCATGGCCATTTGAGATGACTTGGGACCAATGTTGTAGCCATTATTCAGTTATATCTTTTTTTTTTATTCAATTATATCTTGACCTTTGTATTGCATCTCCCAATAATGTACTTGTTCAACTCTACAGAATGCTTATGTTCATCAGTAAGGATCAATGACTGGTTGACCTTGGTTATGAAATGATACTTTCTGGTCTGTATACTGTGCCCAGGAGGGGTCTTCCTCCTTATGAATGAGCATCTTTCTTGGTCAGCCTCAAGCAAATGAGACCTGAACCCTGGAGGTTCACCCAACCATTTTTAGCTTTCCAGTACTCCCTTCCAGGACTCTGTGCCCATCCTTGGTTCTGGATAAAAAGAAGTCTACTTTTCTGTGGGGTAGGAGTCATAGCATTCCTCAACTTCATTGTAGTCTCATCTTTGAAATGCCAAGAACTATCCAAATTCACTAGAGATATGAAGATGCATAAAAAAATAGTACCTGCCTCCAAGGAGCTTACTTATTAGTAGGAGACATAGACTGTAAACAAGCGACACAAAACACAATGGTGTATATAATGAAAATATGCATATGGCTCTAAAAATCAATTTCTCAAGCACATGCAATGAGTGAGAGTTGAGCCTATTTCATTCCATATGAAGCAACAACATGATAAAGTTATAAGAGATAATACAGTCTTAGGCTGCATTAGTAGAAATATGGAATTCAGCAAAAAGAAAAATAAAAAAAAAAACACTGGACTAGGAGTCAGCAGCTCTGAGCTTCAGTTCAGACTATATATCTGACTCTGTAATTTCGCCAAATTCTTGTTTTCCACTTCCTCATCTGTATATATGAACAATAAAGTCTAGCTTGCCTCCCTTTTGGGGGGAATAATAAGAATCAAATAGGTTAGAAGAGTCTTTTTTATTTTTTATTTTATTTATTTATTTATTTATTTATTTATTTATTTGAGAGAGAGAGAGAGAGAGAGGAGAAGGTCAGAAGGAGAAGCAGACTCCCCACAGAGCTGGGAGCCTGATATGGGACTCGATCCCAGATCATGACCTGAGCCAAAGGCAGTTGCCCAACCAACTGAGCCACCCAGGCACCCCAGAAGAGTCTTTTTTAATATATAATTTTTTTATTATGTTATGTTAGTCACCATACAATACATCATTAGTTTTTTATGCAGTGTTCCATGATTCATTGTTTGCAGAGAACACCAAGCACTCTATGCAATACATGCCCTCCTTAATACCCATCACAGGTTCACTCATTCTCCACCCCTTCCCCTCTAAAACCCTCAGTTTGATTCCTGGAGTCCATAGTCTCTCATGGTTTGTCTCCCACTCTGATTCCACCCTTCATTTCTTCCTTCCTTCTCCTAATGTCTTGCATACTATTCCTTATGTTACACAAATAAATGAAACCATATGGTAGTTATCTTTCTCTGTTTGATTTATTTCACTTAGCATAATCTCCTCCAATTACATCCATGTTGATGCAAAAGTTGGGTATTCATCCGTTCTGATGGTATATATGGACCATATCTTATTTATCCATTTGCCTGTTGAAGGACATCTTGGCTCGTTCCACAGTTTAGCTATTGTGGACATTGCTGCTATGAACATTGGGGTACATATGGCCCTTCTTCTCACTACATCTGTATCTTTGGGATAAATACCGAGTAGTGCAATTTTTGGGTCATAGGGTAGCTCTATTTTTAAATTTTTGAGAACCTCCACACTGTTTTCTGAAGTGGCTGCACCGACTTGCATTCCCACCAACAGCGTAAGAGGGTTCTCCTTTCTCCACAACCTCACCAACAATTTCTGGTTTCTTGTCTTGTCAATTTTGGCCATTCTAACTGGTGTAAGGTGGTATCTCAATGTGGTTTTGATTTGAATCTCCCTAATGGCTAATGATGTTGAACATTTTTTCTTGTGTCTGTTAGTTATTTGTATGTCTTATTTGGAGAAGTGTCTGTTCATGCCTTCTGACCATTTTTTTATTTGTTTTTTAGGTGTTAAGTTAGAGAAATTCTTTATAGATCTTAGATACCAGCCCTTTATCTGTAGTGCCATTTGCATATCTCTTCTTTCATTCTGTGGGTTGTCTCTTTGTTTTGTTAACTGTTTCCTTTGCTGTGCAGAAGATTTTTATCTTGATGAAGTCCCAAAAGTTCATTTTTGCTTTTGTTTCCCTTGCTTTGTAGACATGTTAAGAAATGCTTATAACAGCATGGGGGGGGGGGTGAAAGCTGGAAACAACCCTCTTGTTGCTCTATGTAGAAAGGATAAGTGAACTGTAATACTCGTATAATAGAATACCATATAGTTACGAAAATGAGTGAGCAGGGGTGTGTGGGTGGCTTGGTCAGATAGGCCTCTGCCTTCAGCTCAGGTAATGATCCCAGGGTCCTGGGCTACCTGCTCAGCAGGGAGCCTGCTTCTCCCTCTCTCTCTGCCCCCCCACCCCACTCTTGTTCTCTCTCTCTGTCTCTCTCTCTCTCAAATAAATAAATAAAATCTTAAAAAAAAAAAAGAAAAGAAAATGAGTGAAGAGCTGCTACCTGTAGCAACTTGGATGAATCCAGGATGAATCCAAAAATTTAATGCTGAGCTAAAAAAGCAAGAAATAGAAGAATACATTTGGCATTATTTCACTTACACAAAGTTAAAATTAATGAAGATGTTGAAACTAATGAAGATATTATTATCATAATAAACAATTATAAAACTAATGAATATATTATTTAGGGACATAGGCATATGTGATAAAGTTATAAATAAAGCAAAGAAATGGTTACCACAAAATTCAGATAGTTGCTTATGCCAGGGGAGTGAGAAGCATCGAGATGCGTAAGGACATACAGAGTAATACTCAAAGATAGTATTATCATATTTAAGCTGGGTGGTAGAACAGGGGTTTTCATTTTAACATTTTTCTTTAAATGCATATCTAAACTCCTTGTGTGTGGTACATTGTACCATAAATTTGAGAATCTAAAAATAATGAAGGCTTATTGAAAAAAAAATAATAAATATAAAAGGATACTCGATGCCATGCTTTTAAATCTTTATTATTCTATGAAGCTTATGATGATAATTTTTTTCAATACTTAAGTGCTCAGATGGGAGGCAGGCTTGATAGGGGCACACCCGGAGCCCTTAAGGAGCTATTAAGAAGGGATAGTTTACGTGCAGGTCATTCATATAGAATAAGAGGCATGAAGCTCAGGCACCTGGGTGGCTCAGTTGGTTAAGCTGCTTTCGGCTCAGGTCATGATCCCAGAGTCCCGGGATCGAGTCCCACATCCGGCTCCCAGCTCCACAGGGAGTCTGCTTCTCCCTCTGACCTTCTCCCCTCTCATTCTCTCTCTCTCTCTTTCAAGTAAATAAATAAAATCTTTAAAAAAAAAAAAAAAAGAGGAGGCACCAAACTCAAAAGAAAATATCTTACTAAATCTAAACAGCAGCTAGACCTAAAGTGCCAAAGAGGATAATCCTGCAGCTATAGGCTTTGCTATTTTTTGCAAATCCTTGACTTAACTTTGATTTGACACAATTCTGGCTCTTTGTCCCAGCTATATTCTCCTGGATCCCTCAGGGAAATGCCTTTCCCAGTTCAACTTGGACCACCAACTGAATATAAGGAGGCAGTGCTGTGTAAAAATTAAGAGATTTCCATTCTGGAGGCAGCTATCCTGGCACTGAATCCTGGATCTGGTACTTAAGATTTGTTTGATCAAGTTTACCATCCGCAAAATTGGGGTAACAATAATAATGGTTTTTATGGGTTAAGTGAAATAATTAATAGACCCTCTGATGAACATTCATTGTTTTTCAGTCACTCAGTATCTCCCCCCCCCCACTCTCCTGGAATTTCATTTTGTGATCAGTCCTGATGGAAATTTGAACAGTGCCCTGTTTTTGCCCCTTATCAAGTGTCTGATGCAAGATCAAAGCTACGCAGACTAGTTCTCCTTTGATTCTTACGTGGAATGAAGCATGGTTAAAAAATAAAATTAAGGTTTATTCTAAGACCTCGTCCCACTCCACTGCCCCCCAAAATGCCTGATTTCTGTCTTATCAGAGGCAGTATTATCTTCTTATCTTTGATCCTCTGAACGTCCTCATAATTTTCCAAAATACCAATCTGAGCTTGTTAGAGTTGGTTTTAGTCACTTGCAAAAATAAGTTCTTAGTGATATAAAACACCAAGAACAATCCCTGGCACAGAGCGTTTGTTAATATTACTATTTTCACAACTGAAGTCCTCCCTGGCAGCACTTCTACCAGACTTTCTCTGGTCCTGCCAGTGGGAACTAAGCACTCGGGCCCTAATTGTCACGGCGTGAATGGATAGAGTTTACTTTCTAAATGAGGTAGAGAAGTCAGTCTGCATCCATAGAAGTCGGCAAAGGTGCTGATGTCCCACGATGGGTGCCCATATGCCCACCAACTACCTTTCAGGTATTGTACAGGAGGAGCATATAAGCAGTGCAGGCAACAGGTACTGGAGCATATAAGGTATTTCAGAGGAAGAAGAGATCACTGAGCTTCAAAGAGAGGGTCTAAGCTGTGCTTTGAGGAACTATAACATTGGGGCAGGCAGTGAGGAAGACGTTACAGGCAAAGAGGGGAGAGATAGTGTAAGCAAAGGCAGGCAAGACACGTTTAGGGTCAACAAATAGACCATTTGGCCGAAGCAGGCATTTATTATAGGATAATGGTAGTGGGTAATGTTTAGAAAGGTAGATTGGAATTAACCTTAAACACACAATTCTAGACATAGTCAAGTTGCAAATATTTCTATTAAAAGAGACTCCTTTCAATATCATCCCCATCATCTCTACCCAGCAGCAACACAAAAGTATCAACTGCATGTAATTTAGAACTACGGAACACTAGAGAGTTCTTGCTGACCTTCATAGGGGACATTTGGGAAACTATACATTCTTAGATAAAATTATCATATAATCATGACTTAAGGTCATTGCAAAGAACAGGTGTGGGCAAAAAACGTTCAGATAGTAGCGCCTAAAGATAGAAAGTTTGTACCGATTTTACAAATTATACGTGATAATTCCAAGAAGAAAACGGGGTTTAAAAAGGCTAATAACTTCTAAGGGTTTTTATTATTTGCTTTCCAATAAAGATATGCTTTGATGTCAGGCACAAAATGTCCACAACATAAAAACCTAACCAGAGTGTTTAAACAGACGCTTATCAACCCTGGGAACTGCCATAAAAGCTATTAAGCTGGTGCTTTCCTTTGTGATGG
>JAPYYJ010004329.1:0-10560 GCA_028533885.1 Nasua narica
TAGTAAAAGACTGGTTAATGATAACAATGCATCGTAAAACCTTCAGAAGGAAAGGAGAATGTTTTGTGGACCATTTGTTTTTTTGTGTGTGTGGCAGTTTTAAGTTATTAGTTTTTAAAATCAGTACTTTTTAATGGAAACAACTTGACCAAAAATCTGTCACAGAATTTTGAGACCCATTAAAACAAAAGTTTAATGAAAAAAAAATTTGTCTGTACTTTTGTCTCAAACTTTTATGATTTAATTTGTATTTTTAAATATTAGATCCATTCAGAATTTATTTTGATATAGGGTGAAATTCATTTCAGAGATTATTTTTTCAAATAACCAAGCAATTTCCTTAAAGCAATTCATCTTTCATCCTACTTTTTTGGATTGATTTCTGGATACTTGCTTTTGCTCCACTGATCAATCCCTTCACAAGTACTAATAGTGTCAATTTAATGTAGTTTTATAATGTTTTATTTTTTTGTGAGATTCATCTATGTTGTTATACATAGCCGTAGTTTATTCATTTTTGTTGCAATGTGGTATTCTACACGTTCACCATAATTTATCAGTTTTTCTGTTAATTAACATTGGGTTGTTTGCAGTTTTTGTCTTATGAATATTTTTGTACATGCATCTTGGACATATGTGTGAATGTATAGATAGCAATAGAATTGTTGGGTCATAGGATATACATATTTTTAGCATTAATAGATAGTCAAACTGTCTTCCAAAGTGGTCATACAAATCGACACTCCCACCAAAAACATTATATAAGTTCCAGTAACTGTATATCCTCACTAATACTTAGTATTGCCTTTCTTTTTTTTTTTTATTATGTTCAGTTAACCAACATATAGTACATCATTATATAATATGTTTTAAATATCTGTTGGGGCTAGTTTGCCCTTACTATCACCCATTACTCCTATTTTCTCATACTTCATATTATATTTTAGCTAGCAATCTTAGAATTAGCCTATCTAGTTAAAAAAAATCATAGGAGGGGGCACCTGGGTGGCTCAGTTGGTTAAGCGACTGCCTTCGGCTCAGGTCATGATCCCAGGGTCCTGGGATCTAGTCCTGCATCAGGTTCCCTACTCTGCAGGAGAGCCTTCTTCTCCCTCTTCGTCTGCCTGCCGCTCCCCGTGCTTATGCGTGCTTTCTCTCTCCCTCTCTCTCTCTGTCAAGTAAATAAAATCTTTTTTAAAAATCATAGGAATTAACCACTGTATTGCAATTAATTTTTTAAATCTGTCTCCCATTCTGAGATTATAAACTCCATCATGTCACAGACCAAGTCTATCTTGTTCACCATTGCCAGAATCTAACATAAAGTGCATAGTAAGTACTCAATAAATTTGTTGAATAAACTAATGAATGAGTGGGGCCAAAATCATACTCTCCTGTTTTGCAACTCTCTGATAATCTCATTAATTCAAGAAGAAAAACTTTACTCACAGGTAGGCTTCTCCTCTTATTCTTGTTTCCTACTCCCTCACCATGTTGATCCTGGGAAAACTCCTCAGTAAACTTCCTGCACACAAATTTCCACCTGAGCCTGTTTCCCAAGCAACCAGACCTAAGATATAGAGGAATAGATAGCTTGCATACTCTCTAGGCAATACTCCATAAACTTTGAAATCAGGAAGTGCGATGTTTCCAGCTTTGTTCTTTCTCAAGGTTGCTTTGGGTATTTGAGGTCTTTTGTGGAGTTTGTGATTTCAAACTCCATTATTTTATCCAGCAGATATTTGATAAGTGTCAGGCAGCAGAGTTTCAGGTTATATTCCTTGACCAGAACTTGAAGTTCTCTTTTGCTAATAAATTGTCTGTCCATGCACTTAAGAAAACTGATGATCCCAAAGAATCATCAATCCTAGATGAAATGCATCCCATTTGCATTTTCTGAATATGTATTCTATAAAATGCATCTTGCTAGATACTACTCATGTACATGATCTCACTTAGTAATAGTGAGAAATAGGTATTATTTTCATTTTATAGATAAGAAATTAAAGATTCTGAGATCCCACTGATTATCACATGGCCAGTCAGTAATCAAAACTGGCTTTAAACCCAGATATATGTGATTCCAAAAATTATGCTTCTTTTTTTTTTTTTTAAAGATTTATTTATTTATTTATTAGGAAAGAGAGAGAGTGAGAGAGAGAGCAGGTCAGAGTGAGAAGCGGACCCCCCATGGAGCTGGGAGCCCGATGTGGGACTCGATCCCGGGACTCCGGGACCATGACCTGAGCTGAAGGCAGTTGCTCAACCAGCTGCGCCACCCAGGGGCCCCAAAAATTATGCTTCTTGCCCTAAAATCATTATGCCTCATTTTAAAAAATCAAGCATCCAATATGGTTCTTAAGTGTTTAGCTGGCTTTCTAATCCTAACTTTTTCAACCTGTCAATTTAATCAATTAATGAATAAATAAGCATTTATTGCCACTTCAGTACAGTCAGTGAGGCAAAGGATGATCTTTTTGATTGAAATGCTGGATTATTTGGAAGTTGTAGAGAAATGGCTACTCCAGGGTACCCTGGTAACATTTATATGTTCACATGGGCCATGAAGGAAAATACCTGAACCACATCTAATTTGAGTCTTGGCAGGATACCTTGTGATCCTCCCAGGGTATGGGAGCATAAAAGCTTATCAGGAGCCACTCCAAAGCCACGTCTTATTTGCTTCTCTATCTCCCCTGAAAGGCTATTGTGAAACAGTTTCTCATTGCCTCTTGGGTTCTGATGACATTCAAGGCTGTCTGCTCCATCCCCACAAGAAAAATGCCACAGAATATAAAACCACTTAGCTGCAGTTTAGAATTGGCTCCTCCATAATGGGGTATCCCACAACCTCAGTGCAGTCATCTAGCCCCTTTTGTTTTGGTGTTGTCCTTGGTGTGTGGGACAAGGTGTGTCCTTGGTGTGTGGGAAGCTTTTATTCTTTCATTGTCTGTACAGTAAAAACTACCTGAATCTAGAAGTGGCTTGTTGTACATTTATGACTAAATCAGCTAGGCCTTGGCCTTACCTTGTCTTGTGTGTGACAGATATTCATACGAAAAAGGGCAAAACTTGATCCCTTCCTCACATCACACATAAAGTTGATTTGAGATGGATTGTAAACCTAAATGTAAGGACAAAACAATTAAGCTTCTCCTTTCTGAAGACTTCTTTGACACATGGGTTATTTAGTAGTATGTTACTTAGTCTCCACATATTTTGGAATTTTCTAGCTTTCTGGTTTTTATTTATAGTTTAATTCTATTATGGTCTAAGGAACACACTAACATACTTTATATATTTTCAATCTAAGTTTGTTCAGGTATGTTTTCTGGTCGGAATATGGTCTATTTTAAAAAAAAAGAATATGGTCTATTTTGATGAATGTTCCATGTGAACTTGAAAAGAATGAGTATTCTGCTATTGTTGGATGAAGTACTTTCTAAGTGTCAATATTAGATTAAGATGATTGGTGGTGCTATTCAGTTCAACTATATCCTTACTGATTTTCTGCCTGCATGATCTATCAATTATTGAAAGAAGCGTGTTAAAGTCTCTGACTATAAAGAAGGATCATGATTGTCTCAGTCTTTTAGTGAGTCTGTGTTTTGGGGCTATGATCTTATTTTTCCTTGTAGGTGAAACAGAAAGGCTAGAAGAGGCTGAAATTGGGTAATTTTCTTTCTTCCACTTCAGATAAAGCGCTGGTAATCTTTCTGTTGCTAAGTTTGCCTTTGTAAGGAGAATACATTAGGTATATTTCAAAATGGTTGCTTTTCCCCTCTCCCTGGCAGAAACATGAAGGTTTTTCTTGGCTCTTCGCTCTAAAAAACTGGTACAGGGTGCCTGGGTGGCTTAGTCAGTTAGGTGTCTACCTTCTGCTCAGTTTATAATCTCAGGATCCTGGGATTGAGCCCTGCATCAGGCTCTCTGCTCAGTGGGGAATGTGCTTCTCCCTCCCCCTCTGCCCCTCACACCTGCTCTTGCCCTCTCTCTTTCATACATACATACATATGCACATACATACATACATACATAAGTCATCTTTAAAAAAAAAAACCTGGTAGAATTCCTGAAGGTGAAACTCATAAAAGTATGAGGGCTTCTTAGGACTGCATCAAATTGAAAAGTTTATTACAGCTTTTGAAAATCAAAAATATGAAAAGGGAATCTGTGGAATAGAAAAAACCCAAATTAAATAGAAAAAAACAATTGTAAAATTTGTATGGAACCACAAAAGACCTCAAATAGCCAAAGCAACCTTGAGAAAGAACAAAGCTGGAAACATTGCACTTCCTGATTTCAAATTATACTATAAAGTTGTAGTAATCAAAACAGTATGTATTGGCATAAAAGCAGACACATCGATCCATGGAACAGAATCAAGAGCCCCAAAATAAACCCAGACGTATACAGTCAACTAATACTTTGACAAAGAAACCAAGAAAATTCAATGGGAAAAGGAGAGTCTCTTCAATAAATGGTGCTAGAAAACAAGATATCTATAAGCAAAAGAATGAAATTGGACTAAGTTTAGGAAATCATGAAAAAAGTTACTATAAACATCCATGTGCAGATTTTTTTGTGCACCTGTCCTTTGGAAAATACCCAAGTTCAGTTGCTGGATCATATAGTAAGAATCTGTTTAGTTTTTTAAGAAACTGCCAACTGTCTTCTGAAGTAGCTGTGTTGCTTTGCATTCCCACCAACAAAATAGGAGAGTTCCTATCTCTCCTCATCCTCACCAGCGTTTGGTGTTGTCAGGGTTTTGGATTTGGGCCATGTTAATAAGCATATAGTTGTACCTCATTGCTATTTTACTTTGCAATTCTCTAATGACATATGACGTTTAGCATTTTTTCATATGCTTATTTGCCATCTGTATCTCTTCTTCTGTAAGGAGTCTGTTCGGATCTTTGGCCCATTTTAATCAAGTGAGTTTTTTTCTTATTGTTCAGTTTTAAGAGTTCTTCTTATATTTTGGATAACAGTACTTTACCCATGTGTCTTTGGCAAATATTTTCTTCCAGTCTATGGCTTGTCTTCTCGTTCTTTTGACAATGTATCTTGCAGAACATGTATTGTCTTTTTAAACTAACATCATAAAATAAGCATTCCTAATACTATTATAAGGAACTTGTAATTTATTACTGTAATAAAATATATGTAATATAAAATTGAACATTTTAATCATTTTAGGTGTATATTTCAGAGATAATAAGTACAGTCACATGGTTGTGCAACTATCGTCACTGTCTCCAGAACTTCCATCTTCCCAAACTAAAACCCTATACCCATTAAACAATAACTTCCCCCAAAAAACAAAACAAAACAATAACAATAACTTCCTATTACCCACACTATACTCAACCCCTGGCAACCACCATTCTATTTTCTGTCTCAATAAATTTGACTATTCTGTGGCACCTGTGTGGCTCAGTTGGTTAAGTGTCTGCCTTCGGCTCAGGTCACCATCCTAGGGTCCTGGGATCAAGCCCTGCATCGGGGCTCCCTGCTCAACAGGGAGTCTGCTTCTCCCTCTTCCTCTGCTTCTCCCCCCACCCACTCATCCGCTCTCCCTCTCTCAAATAAGTAAATCTTTACCCCCCAAAAAAACCCCTGAAACTAGTACATTGCCCAGTTAAAAAAAAATTTTATTACTATTCTGGGTACCTCATATAAGTGGAATCATGCAATGTTTATCCTTTTGACCTTGCAATTTAGCATTACAATGTTATTCAATGATGACATAATATTAAATACAGTTGATCCTTGAACAATACAGAAGGGCTAAGGGTGCCAACCTCCATGCAGTCAAAAATCCATATATAACTTTTGACTCCCCCAAAACTGAAATACCAATAGCCTCCTATTGACTGTAAACCATACTGATAATATAAACACTCAATTAACACATTTTGTGTGTTATATATATATTATACTGTATTCTTACAATAAAGTAAACTAAAGAAAATGTTATGAAGAAAACCATAGGGAAGAGAAAATACATTTATAGCACTGTACTGTACAAACCCATGTTGTTCAATGCTCAACAGTACACAGAGTTTATTGACTCTTTTCCTATCATTGAATATGTTGTGGTTCTAATAGTTCACTTTAGATTAGTATATTTATGCATTATATGCTTTAGGTGATATTATACTCTTAGAATAGATTCCTAGGGGTGTAATCACTGAAAATGAAGAATATGAATATTTTTAAGAAGCTTCATAGAGTTTTCCAACTCACTTTGCAATACAGTCTTATTAATTTGTGCGCTCAAAAATTATGTGAGATAGTACCTATTTCACCGTACTCTCACCAATATTGTAATCTTCCCAATGCTAATTTGGCCAAAAAAAAAAAAAGCATCTGTTATTGTATACCTATGACACTTGCGAGACTGACCAATTTTCCATGTTTATTAATTGAACTCTCTCTTTTGTGAATGTTTCATATTATTTCATATAATTATGTGTAATGTTCATATCTTTTCTTCATTCACCTAATGTATTCTTAACAATTTTCTTATAAATTTATATAACATAAGTAGCAATCTTTTGTCTATCATATGTTCTGTAAATACTTTCTCAGCATGTTTGCTTTTAAATTTTTGTTTCTTTTTTAACATAGAGTAGTTTCCAAGAATTTTTAAAAAATAGGATACAGGGGCTCCTGGGTGTCTCAGTGGGTTGGGCCTCTGCCTTCGGGCTCAGATCATGATCTCGGCAGCATCCTGGGTTGGAGGCTCGCATCAGTTCTCTGTTTCCCCCACCCCCGCCTGTCTCTCTGCCTACTTGTGATCTCTGTCAAATAAATAAAATCTTAAAAAAAATAGGATATAGTCAGGAGAAAGAACGGTCGTGGTGAACTTTAGAATTCTCTTTCACACATGTGACTTCACAGGACATTAATTATTTATCCCTAAGAGAGTCAAATTCTCCAAGACTAAGTTTTCCGCTACTAAGCCAATGCTTTTGAATAATATTTAAAAGCAAATTGGCAATTAACCTTGGACAATAAAGCAATGATGTAAGATGACCTTTGCAATAAACACTGTTTAAGAGTCAGGTGGCTCCAGTCAGCACCAGCTGGAACTACTCTGTAGAGTAAAATGTGTATTACTCTCTGCTGTTTTTGATGCCAAATACAACTAAGGTCCTTACTAATTTGTACCAAAGATTTCAGAGCAACCAACAGACTATAACCAAGATCTACAATTCTTATCTTGTGAACAAAGACCAAACAATCTGAGTGATCACTGATTTCACTATGTGGAGCCTTATTTTTCTTTATCCATATTTTGAGAAATATCTTGTTATCTCGATAGGCCGGATAACAGAATTTAGGAAAGGACACCAAAAAATACCTCAAACATAGAAAATGTAGAAATTATTACAACTTTGAACAAGCCACAGGTAGTCCTAGGACATTTGTTTATGCACCTGGGCATTTATGAAAACGAGAGGAAAAGAAAAGGTGCATTTGTTGTGACAGTAACACTGCACTTTGCTTTGCAAGAGGAGGGAGTTCTACCATAGTTTCTCTGCCCACACCTGCCATGCAAGGACATTTTGCAAAAGAAATTAGTGAGGATGAAAATCTAAGTCACTCAAGGTCTACATGACTCATAAGGCAAAACTAGTCTCAGCTTCCTCTTCTACCCAAATTGGAGTGAAGATTATAACTCTGTGGGCTTACAGAGGACAAGACGAATGGTGCTGTCACAACCATAGTCCCCATAGTTTCTGATGTCATAGTTTCTAAGTCCAAGTCAAATTTCCTGCAGTCCCATAAGCCCAGGCTTTATAAAGGTGCAAAATTGAAATGATTTTACCTCTGTGCCAAACAAGCAATAGGAAAAGATGAATTGATTTTGGGTTTTTTGTAACAATACTAAAATGTTTCCTTTTACTTCATAGTTTATTGAGCCATTTTCATATAAACGTATTATCTTATTAATTTATTTGAACCCTGCCACCACCTTGGGAGCCAGGCACCTCTGTATCTCCTATACATCTGCAGGTGACTTGATTGTGGAAGGTACTTAGTAAATACTTTTTGAATAAATTTATATGTAGGCAAACTTCCCCCTTCAAAACTGACCACAAGAATAGGTCAGCCATCACATCTGAAATGTAAAGAAGTAGAGTGGTTTGTTTCTTGATAATTCTCATACACACAAACATGAAGTAGCATGATTTATTAAGATAAAAAGGGTTGATTACATTTTATTAAATGAGTCACATCAGTTACCATACCTTTCCTGCACTCAAACACAACCAATTCTACTTTTTTCCAGTTTTATTGAGAAATAATTAATATATAACACTATGTAAGTCTCAAGAATACAAGGTGATGGTATGATTTACATATGTTGTAAAATGACTACAATAATGGGTTTAGCTAACATGTATCTCCTCATATAGATATAATGAAAAGACAAGAAAGGATAAAAGAAAAATAATTTTTTCCTTGTGATTTACTCTCTTAACAACTTTCCTGTAAATTACACAGCAGTGTTAAAAATAATCATCATGTTGTATATTACATCCCTAGTGCTTATTTATCTCCTAACTGAACATTTGGATCTTTGACCATCTTCCTCTAATATTCCCTCCTGGGTCCCTGCCTGGTTACTACTTTTTGTATTATACAATTTTTTGTATTATAATGCTTTTTGTATTATAATGCTATAATAAGATCTTGTGAAATAATATTTTTAAAAAACTAAGCATAGGATATAGCATCTAGCCGACTAGTTATCCCTGGATTGGGTGGATTGTAATGGGGGAAAGGGACAGCATCTGGAAGTCCAGGAGGATGACATGGTGTTCCATCGAGGTTTGCCGCAGTGATACAAGGAGAGCCCAGGAAGCAGGATTTGAAAATCTCCTGCAGTTCTTCCCTGCTCCAAAGTGGTAATTCTGGGAGCATAATGTTGAACATAGGAGTTTCCAATGATTTCAGTGGGTGAAATGTGGCTAAGAAAGGATACACATTTAAGAAAATCAAGAAATATTATATCAAAATGTGGGCAAAATAGTAAGAAGGCACAAAAGTATGTGAATGAAAAATAATACTAGGGGCGCCTGGGTGGCTCAGTGGGTTAAAGCCTCTGCCTTCGGCTCAGGTCATGATCTCTGGGTCCTGGGATCGAGCCCCGCATCTCTGCTCAGCAGGGAGCCTGCTTCCCCCTCTCTCTCTGCCTGCCTCTCTGCCTCTTGCGATCTCTGTCAAATAAATAAATAAAATCTTTAAAAAAAATAAAATGAAATAATACTAAATAATGCATGATAAACAAATCCACTTCAAGACAAACAAATGAGAAGATATTAGGTATTTGGATTGAGAAACTGAAACCATTGACAAAAATTACTTCGTGTTATAATTTATTTTATTCAATATATCTTCCATGGCCCTCCTTTAATTTTTCCTCTGTACTGTAATATTTATGAGTTTATCTCCCTCTCTCCTTGGGTTTTAGCTCTTGTCATGTAACCATGCATCATACATCATTTATTCTCAGGAATGGGAACACTGAAGATTAAAAAAAAAAAAAAAACACCTTATTTTTCCCCAGATTTTTCTCCATATCTTTTATTTTTTTTAAGATTTTATTTATTTATTTGACACAGAAAGACACAGCAAGAGAGGGAACACAAGCAGGAGGAGTGGGAGAGGGAGAAGCAGTCTTCCCACTGAGCAGGGAGCCCGAAGCGGAGCTCGATCCCAGGACCCTGGGGTCATGACCTGAGCCAAAGGCAGACGCTTAACAACTGAGCCACCCAGGCGCCCCACTCCATATCTTTTAATATAAGGATGTTTAGTTCAGAACAAAACAAGCAAACAAACCCTAGGTTTTAATCCCAATTAATTCTCTGTGAGATTTTGGGAAAATTACTTAACAGCATTTTTGAGCCTTGGGTTTGCATTCTCACATGATGATGACAATGATGATGTTGCTGGCTATTAGTTATTTAGTTGCTGGGGCACCTGGGTGGTTCAGTCAGTTAAGCATCCAACTCTTGGTTTTGGCTCAGGTCATGATCTCATGGGTCTTGGGATCAAGTGCCACATCCAGCCTCACATTAGGCCATACACTCAGCAGAGAATCTGCCTGAGATTCTCTCCCCTTCACCTTCCCCCACTCACATGTACTCTCCCTCAAATAAATAAATAAACCTTTAAAAAAATATTTAGTAGTGGGGCGCCTGGGGGCTCACTCGGTAAGCGTCTGCCTTTGGCTCAGGTTGTGATCCCAGGGTTCTGGAATGGAGCCCTGCATCAGGCTCCCTGCACAATGGAGCCTGATTTTCCCTCTACTCCTCCCCCTGCTTGTGCTCGCTCTCTCTCTCAAATAAATAAATAAATAAAATCTTAAAAAAATTCTTAGTTGCTGCTGTATACCATATGGTATAACAATTTTATGACTGATCCTTGTAGTAACCAATGAAAGTATGTATTATTATTTGTATTTTATAGAAAATGATTGAGGGGCTCAGATAAGAAGTTAGGAAATACATATAGTTAATAATTTGAGAATTAGCAATTAGACTA
>JAPYYJ010004330.1:0-10558 GCA_028533885.1 Nasua narica
GAGGGAAAGAGGAGTGAGAGATAAGGAAAGAGTCAGTGGACCTGCTCCAGAACACTCCAGCAGGAAGGACTGGCGGTGTGTCTCTGTCTGAATGGGCATGAATGTCTGTGAGTGTGTTCGTTTGTCTGAGTGTGTGAGTGTGAGCTCCCACGTGCCTCAGTGCGAGCCTCTGAGGGGTGAGTGTGAGAGTCTGCATGTGCATGTGTGCGTGTGAATGTCTGTGAGTATGTTCGTCTAAGTGTGTGTGTTCATCTGAGTGTGTGTGTGAGTGTGAGCTCCCGCGTGCCTCACTGCCCGCCTCTGAGGGGTGAGTGTGAGAGTCTGCGTGTGTGTGTGCGCATGTGCATATGAATGTCTGTGTCTTTGAGTGTGTGTGTGAGTGTGTGCTCCCGCGTGCCTCAGTGCAAGCCTCTGATGGGTGAGTGTGAGAGTCTGCGTGTGCGTGTGAATGTCTGTGAGTGTGTTCGAGTGTGAGTGTGCTCCCACCTGCCTCAGTGCCCGCCTCTGAGGGGTGAATGTGAGAGTGCGTGTGTGTGTGCATTTGTGCGTGTGAATGTCTGAGTGTGTTCGTCTGAGTGTGTGTGAGTGTGAGTTCCCGCGTGCCTCAGTGCGAGCCTCTGAGGGGTGAGTGTGAGTCTGCGTGTGTGTGTGCATGCGTGTGCGTGTGAATGTCTGTGTGTTCGTCTGTCTGAGTGTGTGTGTGTTCTCCTGCGTGCCTCTGTGCCCACCTCTGGGGTGTGAGGGTCTGCGTGTGTGTGTGCGCGTGTGCGTGTGAATGTCTGAATGTGTTCGTTTGTCTGAGTGTGTGTGTGAGCTCCTGCGTGCCTCAGTGCCCGCCTCTGAGGGGTGAGTGTGAGAGTCTCCGTGTTTGTGTGCGCGTGTGCGTGTTAATATCTGAGTGTGTTCGTTTGTCTGTGTGTGTGTGAGTGAGTGTGTGCTCCCGCGTGCCTCAGTGCCAGCCTCTGAGGGGTGAGTGTGAGGGTCTGCGTGTGTGTGTGCGCTTGTGCGTGTGAATGTGTGTGTCCAGTGACCTGAAGGCACAGGAGGATGCACAACTTGCAGTGTCGCACTGCACCCAGAGCAGCATCCGTGATCCTCGCCATGTCACTAGCACAGTAGCTGCCACTGCCCGCTGATGATGAAGTTCTCGGAATAACGGAGGGGCACCAGGGCTTGGGAAGGCAGACAGGTGTGACCTTGGCACCTCCTGGTAGCTGGGGGTCTTGTGAACACAACAATGGGAACAGTGGGGAGCATCTCACAATTGTGACTGGAGCCCCCTTCCTATGTGTCGGGCCCTACAGAAAAGAAATTTAGCCAGAAAGAATCAATGAGGCTCTTTCCCCAACTGAGGGAACTTTCTAGGTACGTGTCTGCCCCGGATGGACAGTGATGTAGGATAGCGGGCTGATCTCCCCATGCGTGGACTTAGAATCTCTCGTTTTGAGGGTCCCAGGGCTTTGTTCCCAGCGTAGCACGTTTCGGAGCTGCCTGATAAACACAGTGCAGAGAAACCCGATTTTAAATGTGGGTGTGTGTGCGGTGGCCGTCGTCCTGGGTTCCATAGGATGGGTTTGCATGGCAAGCCGAAGGAGATCCCACTCCTGGCATCTGCCCTTGGTGTTGGGGATTTTCGCTGCCAGCCTTGTGCACACCCGGGCCAAGGCTTTCGCTCACATCCCTTACCCCCTCACTTTCCACACTGCAGTTCCTAAAACATCTCAGTTCGGGAGTGACTTCGTGTTTAAAACACGTGTTCCCCCCACCACACACGCTTTACTCTCATGCTCTGAGTGTTCAATTATTGATGGCACGGATTTGTATGATTCCAAGAAAACATAAAGCCAGCATCCCGTCTTGCCACCCAGCTGCACCACGTGTCGCTAGCACCTTGTCAGCCAGCAGTGACGAGAACGCTGTCCCATGTAAAGTCGGGGCTGCGGGAAGCCCGCAGGATCGTGGGTAAGACCCGGTGTGCCCGCCTCACCGTGGTTCGCAGACTGCAAAGCGTCCCCTCCATCTCTGTGTCCGTGCACCGTAGCCACGCCGGCGAGCATGTCAATAATAAAAACCATGAAATCCCAGTCTAGCTGCCTGGTGACAGGAAAGGCCGTCTCAACCTTGTCTTTCTTCCTCACCCTACAGTGCCTCGTGTTTGAAGACGCTCCCAATGGCGTGGAGGCGGCCCTTGCAGCTGGCATGCAGGTGGTTATGGTTCCGGATAGGAACTTGGACAGACACCTGACGTCCAAGGCCACCCTTGTGCTGGACTCCCTGCAGGACTTCCAGCCCGAGCTGTTCGGTTTACCGCCCTACGCGTGAGCGGCCCGCCATGCCTCCCTGGGCAACATGGCACCCGCTCGGGTGAACCCAGCACCCAGGAAATCACCACGGGACCTGTCCTTGCAGCCTGCGAATCGGCCTTCTATCCTGACCGGTGCCAATAAACCAGAACCTTCCAGCTGAGAGACGGCAAGGCAGACCTAGCCCAGAACAGAGACCGAAACGCTCATTTGCATAAGCATGCACCCTATGGGAGTGATCAGACGGTGTCATTGCACTGAATAGTCGCGTAATAGTCACATACGGCCAATCACACACGTACATACACACCCTTGTGTGGGAGTGCTCGTGCATGTATGTATATACGTGCCCGTGTATTTATACGTACTGTTACATATCCATATATAGGTAAAATACTTCCTTTACAAAGACAAAATTAAATGCTTTTTGTGTTCATTTCTTTTCCTTTTCAGTTTTTCTAAACCCTGGCTGCAAAATGTAAAATATATGTATATGCTTACATATATGTCTGTGTGTGTGTGTGTGTGTGTGTATGTGTGTGTGTATGTATGCAATATATGTTATATTTTATACTTCCTATATGGCGTCACTTTTTTAAGTGTTGGTCTTAATGTGCCATAGCAGCTGATAGAAGTGAGATTATAACTTGATTTCGTTTGCAATCTGAGTGGAAACGCCGTGTCACGGTTGAGCGCTGAGAAATCATTCTCCTTATTAGCAAAATTGACCGTCTTTCTGGGCCCTCAGAACCTCTTGGTGGACCTCCACTCAGAGGCCGTGCCCTCAGAACCTCTCGGTGGACGTCCACTTAGAGGCACTGTGCCGTCGGTAGTTTGTTTTCTTTTTTCTTTTCTTTTTTTTATTTTTTAAAGGTTTTATTTATTTATTTATTACAAAAGAGAGAGAGTGAGAGAGAGCATGAGAAGGGAGAAGGTCAGAGTGAGAAGCGGACTCCCCATGGAGCTGGGAGCCCGATGTGGGACTCGATCCCGGGACTCCGGGATCATGACCTGAGCCGAAGGCAGTTTCTTAACCAACTGAGCCACCCAGGTGCCCGGTAGTTTGTTTTCAATAGGAAGATAACTGTGGCCTGTATCTTACAGATATCTAGGTGCATGTCCACATTTGAAGGTGTGGTTTCTACCTCACAAAAATCCATTCCCCTCCTCTAAAAACAGACATTTGTCTAACACAGCCTTTGATGCAAATGTAATTTGAATTCAGAATATAGACCTAGTGTGACTGAGAGCCTTGATAGCACATTTCTGGGATCGTTTAGCTGAGGACGTTACCCTTTGGCAGTGAACCCCATTTACTAGATTTACTCTGCCTTTTGTGGCGGGAACATTGAGAAAGGCGCTGGAATATGGGAAGAGCAGTCACTGGGTGCACCGTGCCAGCTGATGGCTGATGCGTCACTGATGGTCATGGAGCTCGTTTCCAACTAGGAGTGGTAGCAAAGTCATGGTTATGAATGCAGATGTGCCCAGCCTTGGTCATCTGTTGATGGTTGCCTCTGGCTGTTAATCAGTTTTATATCCCTTCAGTAAATTCGTTTCGGCATTATTGATCATCAGTGTACGCCTCTGTTCTCAGTTCTCCCTCAAACCGGTTGTAACATCTTACTGGATCCCTCACCAGTTAATTGAGTTGAATAAAATCCTTGACATCAGTTCACATTCTGTTTGGGAGTTTGATTTTACTTTCTTTTTAAAAAAATTATCCTTTAACAAATGTAAACCATAAGTGTGCCTCTTTGACCTGTTTTTTAAAAAGCCCAACAGCACTCATACTGTAAAATGGCATTTATATATTGTAAGGGAAACGTTAGTGCCTTTGTGTGCATCCAATGAAAGATCTCTGTGAAATGCTCACTTGTTGGAATCGATATCTCCTTCTTCCAAAATATGTCTGTTTTCTAATCCTTAAGCCATTCTGCATGAAGAACACAAAGCGCTCTCATGCTTCTCTCAAACATGGAGCTCTAGATCAGTCTACACTTTCCCCTAGGGTAAATTTGATCTCAATTACATTGTTCTTTTCTTGTTACGATCAAGGCGAAACTCTTTATTTTTTCCTACAAAGGAAAATACGGGCAGTTGGCCAAGCTACACATGGTCTTTCTTAATCTCCTACATCAGTCTCATTGCCCAGCCTCTTAGTGATGGCCTCCCACTAACAGTCCATCCATTTCATAGAGGAAAAATAATAATGCCAGTTTAGACCAGGATGACTCCCGCCGAGGAAGTTTAAAGAGTCACTCTGCTTTCTTCCTGCATTTACAGTTGCTGTCTCAGGGACCTGCAGGGATTCGTGCCTGATACACGGTGTTGCCCTAGCGGGCAGCTAGCATTTACCCATCCCTGCACCTCCTTTGGACGCATTTGGTATTGACAACAGCCCCTGGGACCTGATACAATCAGTCTCTTCTTAATTCCTCTTCGGTGAAACAGACACAACACTTCTAAGAACGTACCAATGACTCCGTATTAGGGTTCTTCCACCCAATAATCCCTCAGTTGGAGTTCAGTGTGCTATCGGAGAAAAAGGAGGTCTGGAAGACCCCTGCTTTATCCTGAAGAGACCTGCTTCGTCAGGACATAGGGATCGTTTCTGCCCTGCAAACAGTGGTCCGTGCTTAGCCACCGAGGTTCCTGTTTCTTTGAATATATTAGTTGGATACTAAGTTGGCCATGCTTTGGGTGGTGTTCCTGATTTTTAAAAACAAATTTTTACACGATGACCCAGTTTTATAATAAAAAATACATGTACTAACGCCTCTGCTTCATGCCGTATACCCTCTCCTATTTCAGAGGATAAAATCCAAACCTCTTTGTCCTCATATGGCAGCTTTCTGACCTAAGACTGTCCCCAGCAAAGCAAAGGATTTCAGATTATGTGGAGTTCAACTCAGATCTCGGCTCCGCCACTAAAAAGTTGTGTGGCCTCCTTTTGCTCCATGTCTGCCTCAGATTCCTTACCTGTGAAATGGGGGTAATGCCCACTGTGGGCTGTTGGTCTGAAAAGCTGACTGATGTCACACGTGGGACGGGAGTACCGCACACAGAATGGATGGTTTAAAGAATGGCACTTTACAATCCCTGTTTCAGGGCATGTGGTATTCTCCAGTAGTTTCCGTGGTTTGAAGATACTTGATTTACAGAGGACATTTAGTGTTTGAAGACCAGATCTTCAGGACACCTAAAAGTATTCTGCGTTCTTGTGAATCTCTTTAACAGTATCTTGTGCACATAGCACTTTTAACTCCTTCATTAGCGACAGGATGTGTTTACTGGTTGTAATGTTTCATCAGAAAAACTCTTCTGTGAATGCAGCACCGAGTTAGAGCCCATCAAGAGTACTTATCAAGGCTGCAGAAGAGGGGAGGTAGAAATGTGAGACTTGCACCCAGGTTATCGTGTGGCCTCACCTGGTTTGATTGCTCCTTGAATCAACTTTTTTTTTATTAACATATAATGTATTATTTGCCCCAGGGGTATAGGTCTGTGAATCATCAGGCTTACACATGTCACAGCACTCACCGTAACTCATACCCTCCCCAATGTCCATCATCCAGCCACTCTATCCCTACCTCCCTCTCCTCCAGCAACCCTCAGTTTGTTTTGTGATATTAAGAGTCTCTTATGGTTTGTCTCCCTCCCGATCCCATCTTGTTTCATTTTTCCCTCCCTACCCCCCACGACCCCCTGCCCTGCTTCTCAAATTCCTCATATCAGAAAAGTCATATAATTGTCTTTCTCTGATTGACTTATTTCGCTTAGCATAATCCCCTGTAGTTCCATCCACATCATTGCAAATGGCAAGATTTCGTTTCTCTTGATGGCTGCATAATATTCCATTGTGTATATATATATATATATATATATATATATATATATATCTCACCTCTTTATCCATTCATCTGTTGGTGGACATCTGGGTTCTTTCCATAGTTTGGCTATTGTGGACATGGCTGCTATAAACATTTGGGTACACGTGCCCTTTCGGATCACTACATTTGTATCTTTAGGGTAATACCCAGTAGTGTGATTGCTGGGTCATAGGGTAGCTCTATTTTCAACTTTTTGAGGAACCTCCATACTGTTTTCCAGAGTGGCTGCACCAGCTTGCATTCCCACCAATAGTGTTGAATCAACTAACTTTTACTGTGCATATTTTGACCCAAGTGGTTCTTGGAGAACTAAACAGTTACCTCTCTCTTCCTGGTTCTCCATAGAACAGCAGATGCCTGATATGAAGTTGTTTTGGAGACTGTCTGAATATCCCATTAGTACCAAGGCATTGTATGAAAACATTGCTTTTTGTTGACCAAAACTCATGGTTGCCGAATTCTACATGTGTTTCTCCAGCATCGCATATGAAATGAGTATTTTACATTAAACTGTTTGCAATTATTTACCATAATGTTAACAATATATTTCTCTAGGGCATAAAAATTATAAAGATCTATTTGAATATCCTAACGTTCTCTAGTTTCTTAACAAGCACAAGGCCTTGGAAACATGCCATCAAATACATCAACTTACAAAAATCCTTGTCAAAGGGATGGGGAATTCATATGTGTCACAAAGTCACTTAAAATGGCGTATTTTCAAAATCCAGGAAAGAGTGAGTGTGAATTTGATACTCAAAATCTTACTAAATTATGGATAGATACTTAACTAAACAATAGTTTTCTGTACGTTACATCAATTCCATAGTTGGTGGTGAAAAACACATTCCATGTAAAGGTCAGAAACAAAAAAGGAAACCAACTTAGGAGTAAACTTTTATCGTTGTAGAAATCCCAGTCAACTAATAACTATGTTGAGTGTTTACATCGATGGGTTTGATGATGACAAATTATCTCAGTTGTTTGTCTAGACATGTCTGTCTCACGACTTCTTAAGGGTGTCTTCACTGGATATTGAATTGTGGTTTGAAATTAATTTCCTCTTACCCTTTAAAGATACAGTTTCTGTTATCTGACTTCCATCGTTCTGATTAAATTACCTACGTTTGAAAGCAATCTGTCTCTTTCCCTCCACTGCTGCTAAGATTTTGTTCATGGTCTTTGGCCTTCTGGGCAATGCCTTGCTTTGTTTTGATCTTATGTGAACTTTGTACATCTCCCCGAATCTGTGGATTGCTTTCCCCGAATCTGTGGATTGCTATACGTATCACTAACCTTCTCAGTCATCACCCAGGCTCACCTCTTGGGGTCCCTTTCATATAACCAAAGAGAAGGGGTGAAGTCTTGCCAGTGCATGTAGTTAGTGAGTCATGCCCACAGTTGGGTTGTGCCACCAAGGAGAGGGATCAGGGACTGCACAGCTTGCGTGAGCCGGCAGGACGGGGGAGAAACCAGTGCCAGCTGGGCCTTAGGGGGATGACTTGGAATCAGAGCACACGCACCTTAAAAGGATTGGAATTCTAATGTACCCCGGAGGCCAGGCGCAGTGAGAGCAGCCAGGAGAAGTCAACCACCCAGAGTCAAGTATACCGGTAGTCAAACTTACAGAGAACCAAGATAGCCAAGAACCAGGGGATCCCCAGAAGGACTAGGACAGGGCATCAGCAGAGCCTGTGTCCCTGGAGGAGACCTTTCCTTCCTTTGCCTCTGCTCTGTGGGTGCATGCTCTGTGTCTTCTCTGAACGCAAAACCAAGACCCTCTGGGCCCCTGTAAAAAAGCACTTACCTTGAAAAGAAAGGCAAAGAGCCAGACAGTTGCTGAAATATGAAAAAAAGAAAAAAACATGGAAAACAGTTTTAATTAGGATAAAGTATTCGCATATGCAGATCACTTGAAAATTGCAAAACACTCTAAATTTCGGCATAAACTAGGTCGTCTAGCATTTGTTGAGAGTGCTCATCATGAGCTAGGCACTTTTTATTTATGAACGTACATCCTTGCCTTTTGCTTGCTCTTTTTGTTTCTGTGGGCTCCGTGTAGTGGCTGAGAGTACTCCCAGTTTCCCCTCTATTACCTCTAAGGGAAACGACACATCATTAGGTTATGGAACTGAAAAGGCCACTCAGTTATGAAGTGGTCGAGCTGAGGATCAAGGTCGTAAGTAACACTCACTTCACGCTGCAGAAGATGTAGCTGTTCCCAACATAATTATCTTTAACCATAGGGAAAGAAATAAGTTTTCTTGGTAGTTAGAGTAAAACGGGATGTTTGATGTCCTATGATCACCTTCCTGATGTAGACCCAGCCCATACTGGTGCTACCTGGGAGCAGTGGACCCCACATTTAAATAACCATCTACTTACACTAAGGCCGTACTCTGTGTGTGCCTGCCTTAGCTGCACTAGCAATTTTTATCAAGAAAAATACTTTCTTAAAACAAGCTTGAGATGCCCTCTCATTGGGGAAATATTAAGGTCTTTGGATGCTACCGCTTGTCTATGCGTGAGACAGCTCCCTCATTACTTTGGTCTTTGGTATTCTCAACCTACCTCCAGAAAACACTGCAAAATGTCATTCTTGAGTGCCCTCTCTTTGCAAGTACTTCTCGGGCCTGTGTGTGATGAGCTGATGTTCTTACTGATGCATAGTCACATGGATGAAGCAAGTGGTTCGCCACTTCAAGAACAGAACTGAGGCGACAAAGTTTGCAGGTGTTTCCAGCCACACTGCAGGTCTCTGAAAGTCATCCCTTCCCCAGACTCCCGGTTCCTCAGGAACGGTGTGTGGTTATTCCGAGGGAGGGCGTCGTTAAGGCCTCCCAAGGATTAAGACTGAGGCTTTTCAGCCATCACTCCCGTCCCTGAGACTATTTCCAACACCAGTTCTGTTTCTCTACCTTGAGTTCTTTCCTCCAAACCACTGTCTGCAAATGGCCCCTCTCACCACCACCACCACCACATCCAGGGAAAACTCCCTATCAGGATGATGGAAGTCCGCCTTGGTCCCATTGCCTGAATTGTTCCCAGGGTCCCCATGAGGGTCCCATGAGGGTCCCAGAGACAGGCAGATCAAGGTCTGTGTCAGTGCCTGCAGATCTGTGTGCTGTCTACACTTTCATGTTTGCTAGGACACTCACCTGCCTTTCTCTGGCCAGAACCTCCTGGAAGGGATAGCTCAACATGTATCCCAAGAGTTCAAGGGGGAAAAAAAAAAAGTGCCACCCAACTCCCCTGACTGTTTTGGTTCCCGTCTGTAAACGGGATGGATGTGGCCCAGATCCTCCATGCAACGTCTAATTTGGTATAGGAGACACAATAAGGAGTCACATCAAGGTGCTCTTGTAAACCGTCACGAACACTGCAGAGTGAGAGAGCAGGATCTGAGACCAGTAGTGGGCACCTAATTTGATTTGGGGCTTGCAGGGTCAAGGAGGGGGCCCTGTACAAGTGGAAGCACTCAGCACAGGCCAGTTATTAACAAAGAACAGCAAACATTATCCATACAACCCAGCAATCCACTCTTAGGTGTCTCCCTCACAGAAAGGAGAACATCTGCCAAGTGTTCGTGGAAGCATTTTTTGTAACCGCCAAAGGAGGAAAGTCCAAGAGCCATCAGAAGAGAAGGTCTTGGTTGAAGCTGCCTCTTTGATGAAGTGCCACAAATTCCAATGTTATTGCACTTTTTACCAACACCGGTGTATCGTTCTAATTCGCTTGTATAAAAGTATCTTCCTGTATTTCTTTTTTTTTTTTTTTTTTTAAAGATTTTATTTATTTATTTATTAGGAAAGAGAGAGAGTGAGAGAGAGAAGGTCAGAGTGAGAAGCGGACTCCCCATGGAGCTGGGAGCCCGATGTGGGACTCGATCCCGGGACTCCGGGATCATGACCTGAGCCGAAGGCAGTCGCTCAACCAACTGCGCCACCCAGGGGCCCTCTTCCTGTATTTCTAACCACTTATGTAATTTGGACAAATGATCGATGAAGATCTCAATGGGGTATGTAGAGTATGCCCAGCGAATCAATGGACTCAGTCCATTTTCTTTTCCTCCCCAAATTTGTTTATTTTAATTTTTCAGTGTTACAAGATTGATTGTTCATGCACCACACCCAGTGCTCCATGCAGTACGTGCCCCTCTCGATACCCACCACCAGGCTCACCCACCCCCCCCACCCCCTCCCCTCCCAAACCCTCAGTTTGTTGCTCAGAGTCCACAGTCTCTCCTGGTTCATCACCCCCTCCGATTTCCCCCCATTCACCCTTCCCTTCCTTCTCACGATGCCCTCCATGATTTTCTTTATACTCCACACGTAAGTGAGTCCATAAGATAATCGCCTCTCT
>JAPYYJ010004331.1:0-10556 GCA_028533885.1 Nasua narica
GGGAGAAGGTAGAAGGTAGAAGATAGAAGCAGACTCCCCACGGAGCTGGGAGCCTAATATGGGACTCAATCCCAGGACTCCAGGATCATGACCTGAGCCGAATGCTGTTGCCCAACAAACTGAGCCACCCAGGCGCCCTCTCAGTGAGGTTTTGATTTGAATCTCTCTGATGGCTAAAGACGATGAATATTTTTTTCATATGTCTCTTAGCCATTTGTATATCTTCTTTGGAGAAGTGTCTGTTCATGTCTTCTGCCCATTTTTTGATTTGATTATCGATTTTGTGAGAGTTGAGTTTGAGGATTTCTTTATAGATCTTAAATAACAGACCTTTGTCTGTAGTGTCATTTGTGAATATCTTCTCCTATTCTGTGGTTTGCCTGTTTGGTTTGTGGACTGTTTCCTTCGCTGGGCAGAAGCTTTTTATTTTGATGAAATCACAAATGTTCATTTTCGCTTTTGTTTCCTTTGCCTTTGGAGACATGTCCTGAAAGAAGTTGCTGTGGCTAATGTCATAGAAGTTACTGCCTATGTTCTTCTCTTGTGTTTTGATAGATTCCTGTTACACGTTGAAGTCTTTTACCCATTTCAAGTTTATCTTTGTGTATTGTGTAAGAGAATGAGCACCATTTACTGAAGAGACGGTCTTTTTTCCACTGGATATTTTTGCCTGTTTTGTCAAAGATGATTTGACCATAGAGTTGCGGGTCCATCTCTGGGCTCTCTATTCTGTTCCATTGGTTTATGTGTCTGTTTTTGTGCCAGTACCATGGTGTCTTGGTGATCACAGCTTTGTAGTAAAGTTTGAAATCAGGCAATGTGATTTCCCCAGCTTTTTCTTTTTCAACATATCCTTAGCAATTCAGGGTCTTTTCTGGTTCCATACACATTTTAGAATTGTTTGTTCCAGCTCTTTGGAAAAAACTGGTGAAATTTTGATCGGGATGGCATTGAAAGTGTAGATTGCTCTGGGCAGTAGAGACATTTTTACAATGTTTATTCTTCCGATCCATGAGCATGAATGCTTTTCCACCTTTTTGTGTCTTCTTCAATTTCTTTCATGAGTGTTCTATAGTTCCTCGAGTACAGATTCTTTACCTCTTTGCTTAGGTGTATTCCCAGGTATTTTATGGTTATTGGTGCTACAGTAAATGGAATTGATTCTCTAATTTCCCTTTCCATGTTTTCGTTGTTACTGTATAGGAAAGCAATTGATTTTTGTGCATTGATTTTGTATCCTGATACATTACTGAATTGCTGTATGAGTTCTAGTAGTTTGGGGGTGGAGTCTTTTGGGTTTTCCATGTAAAGTATCATGCCATCTGCGAAGAGAGAGAGTTTGACTTCTTCATTTCCAATTTGAATACCTTTTATTTCCTTTTATTGTCTGATTGCTGTTGCTAGGATTTCAATACTATTCTGAACAAGAGTGGTGAGAGTTGGCATCCTTGACGTGTTCCTGATCTCAAAGGGAAGGCTGTCAGCTTTTCCCCATTAAGAATGATATTTGCTGTGGGCTCTATTTTTAATTTTATGTGGAATCTCCAAACTATTTTCCAAAGTGGTTGCACCAATTTGCATTCCCACCAACAGTAGAGGAGGGTTCCTCTTTCTCCACATCCTCTCCAGTATTTGTTGTTTACTGTCATGTTGATTTTGGCCATTCAAACTGGTGTAAAGTGGTATCTCAGTGTGGTTTTGATTTGAATCTCCCTGATGGCTAAAGATGATGAACATTTTTTCATGTGTCTGTTAGCCATTAGTACGTCTTCCTTGGAGAAGTGCCTGTTCATGTTTTCTGCCCATTTTTTGATGGGATTATTTGTTTTTTCAGTTTTGAGTTTGAGGAGTTCCTTATAGAATTTAGATATCAGACCTTTGTCTTTAGTGTCATTTGCGAATATCTTCTCCTATCCCATTGGTTGCCTGTTTGTTTTGTTGACTGCTTCCTTTGCTGTGCAGAAGCTTTTTATCTAGATGAAGTCCCAAAGGTTCATTCCTGCTTTTTTTTTCCTTTGCTTTGGAAACATGTCCCAAAAGAAGTTGTTGTGGCTGCTGTCAAAGAGATTACTGTCTATGTTATCCTCCTCGATTTTGATAGATTATTGCCACACATTGAGGTCTTTTATCCATTTCGAGTTTATCTTTGTTTTGTTGTAAGAGAATGGTCAACTTTCATTCTTCTATATCTTCTATATATAGCTGTCCACTTTTCCCAGCACCATTTACTGAAGAGACTGTTTCTTTTAAACTAGATATTTTTTCAAACTTTGTCAAAGATTATTTGACCACAAAGTTGTGGATCCATATCTGGGCTCTCTACTCTGTTCCACTGGTCTATGTGTCTGTTTTTTTTTTTTTTTTTTTTTTTTTTTTGCCAGTACCATGCTGTCTTGGTGATCATCGCTTTGTAGTAAAGCTTGAAATCAAGCAGTGTTATGCCCTCAGCTTTGTTTTTCTTTTTCAACATTTCCTTAGCAATTCGGGGTCTTTTATAAGTCCATACAAATTTTATGACTGTTTGTTCCAGCACTTTGAAAAAAGCAGTATAATTTTGATCTGGATATCACTGAAAGTATTGATTGCTCTGTGTAGTATATACATTCTAACAGTAGTTATTATTCTGATCCATGAGTAGTGAATGCTTTTCCATCTTCTTGTGTCTTCTTCAATTTCTTTCATGAGTGTTCTGTAGTTGCTCAAGTACAGATCTTTTACCTCTTTAGTTAGATTTAGTTAGGTGTCTTAAGGTTCTTGTTGCTATTGCAAATGGAATCAATTCTCTAATTCCCTTTCCATAGTTTCATTCTTAGTCTATAGGAAAGCAACTGATTTATTTGGATTTTTTTTTAATTTATTTATTCATTAGAGAGAGAGAGACTGAGAATGAGAGGAGAGAAGGTCAGAGGGAGAAGCAGACTTCCCACAGAGCCGGGAGTCCGATATGGGACTCGATCCCAGGACTCCGGGATCATGACCTGAGCCGAAGGCAGTCGCTTAACCAACTGAGCCACCCAGGCGCCCACAACTGATATATTTGTACTGATTTTTTTTTCCTGCTACATTACTGAATTGCTGTATGAGTTCTAGTAGTTTTGGGGTAGAGTCTTTTGGGTTTTCCATATAAAGTATCAGTCATCTGCAAAGAGAGAGAGGTTCATTTCTTCTTTGCCTATTTGAACACCTTTTTATTTCAGGTGTTAAAAACACTCTCAGTAGAATCCAATGTAATCTAAATAGTCTAACAGCCATATTTCTAACACAGAAGATAGAATTAGTGATCTAGAGGAAGAGATAGTTGAGAAGAGAGGTCAAGAGGAGAGCTGGAACAAACTTCTTAGGAATCTAGAGACCAGACTTAGGGAAGTAAATGATGCCCTGAAGTTTCAACATCAGGATTATTGTAATCCCAGAGGGGTAGAGAAAGAAGGCTAGAAGATATAGCTGACCAAATTCTAAATGAAAATTCCCCAATCAGTGTTCATGCCCTAGAGGCAAAAAGGACACCCCCAAGATCAATGAGTCTAGAAAGACACCCAGACATAACTGCAAAATTTGTGAATTATAATTTTAAACAAGAGTTCCTGAGGTCAGCTAAGGGGAAGAGATTCTCCTGTACAGAGGAAGACCCATCAGTATAATGTCAGACATGTCCACAGAAAACTGGCAAGCTAGAAAGGACTGGCATGATATATTCAGGGCACTGAAAGAGAACGTGCCATCAATAATACTTTATCCACCAAGCCTAACATTCAGAATGGATGGAGAGATAAAGAGCTTCCAAAACCAGAAAGGATTAAAAGAGTATGTGACCACCAAGCCTGCACTATAGGAAATATGAAAGGGGTTTCTATAAAAGTAGAAAGAATCCATGAGTGACACTGAACCGAATATTTACAATCTATAGAAACAAAGACTTCATGGGAAACAAAAATCAATAAAAATTTATTGTACAATAATCATGCTCAATGTCAACGGCCTAAATGATCCCATAAAATGGCACAGGGTTGCAAACTGGATAAAAATACAAGACCCATCCATATAATATCAACAAGAGATACATTTTTAACCTAAAGGTACATCCAGACAGAAAGTGAAAGGATGGAGAACCATCTTGAATGCAAATGGGCCTCAAAATAAAGCTGGGGTAGTGATTTTCATACCAGATAAATTAGATTTTTAGCTAAAGACTGTAGTTAGAGATACAGACGAAAACTACATCATTATTAAAGGATCTATCCTCCAAGAAGATCTAACAATTGTAAACATTTATGCCCCCAATATAGGAGCAGCCAACTATATAAACCAACTGTTAATCAAAATAAAGAGTTATATTCCTATGAATACATTAATTTGAGGAGATCTTAACACATGACACTCAGTAACAGACAGATCATCTAAACAGAAAATCAATAAAGAAACAAGAGCTTTGAATGACACATTGGAACAAATGGACCTTATAGATATATATAGAACATTCTACACTAAAACAACAGAATTCTCATCTTCTCCAGTGCACGGGGAACATTCTCCAGAATAAACCACATACTGTGTCACAAATCAGGTTTCCATTGATACCAAATATCTTAGATGATTTCCTACATGTTGTCAAACCACAATGCTTTGACACTGGAACTCAACTACAACAATAAGTTTGGAAGGAATTCAAACACTTGGAGGATAAAGACCAAAATGCTCAAGAAAGTTTGGATCATTGCTGCATAATTGCCAAACTGTGGAATGAACCAAAATGCCCTTCAACCAATGAATGGATAAGGAAGATGCGGTACATCTATACAATGGAATATTATGGCTCCATCAGAAATGATGAATATCCAACTTTTGTATCAACATGGAGAGGACTAGAAGTGATTATGAAGAGTGAATTAAGTAAAGCAGAGAGAGTCAATTATATTATGGTCTCAATTACCTGTGGAGCATAAGGGAAAAAATTGGAGGGCATTGTGAAAAGGAAGAGAAGGGTGAATAGGGGGAAATCAGAGGGGGCAATGAAGCATGAGAGACTGTGGATTCTGAGCAACAAACTGAGGGGTTTGGAGGGGAGGGGGTGGGAGGGTGGGTGAGCCTGGTGGTGGGTACCGAGAAAGGCACGTATTGCGTGGAGCACCGGGTATGGTGATGAACAATCAATCTTGTAACACTGAAAAAATAAAATAAGCATATCTAGGGAAAAAAAAGAAAGTTTGGATCAACCAGGAAATCAAAGATAAACTATTCATGGAGATCAATGAGAATGAAGACACATTGGTACAAAACCTATGGGATAGAGCAAAGGTGGTCCTAAGGGAGAAATATATAGCCATCCAAGACTCACTCAAAAAAGTTTAAAACCTTGATTAAACAGTTCTCCTTACACCTTAAAGAACAGGAAAATCAACAACAAATTCAGCCAACCCCACTCACAAACAGGGAAATAATTAAGATCAGAGCAGAAATCAACAAGTTAGGAACTAGAGAAACAATAGAACACATCAACGAGTCTAGCAGTAGGTTTTTGAAAGAATCAATCACATAGATAATCCACAGATTAAACTAATCCAAAAAAAAAGGGAGAGGACCCTTTTTACAAAATTATGAATGAAAGGGGAGAGACAATGACTAAAACTAAGGAAATAAAAACAATCATCAGAAAATATTACCAGCTATAAGTCAATAAGTTAAAAAATCTTGAAGAAAAAAATGTATTCCTGGAAACCTATAAAATTCCAGGACTGATACAGGAAGAAATTGACAACCTCAGTAGATGGATATCTAGTAAAAATATTGAAGCAGTGAAAAAAAACCTCCCAAAAAATAAGAGTCCAGGACCTGTCTGAATCCCAGGGGAATTTTACCAAAATTCATGGAAGAAATAATAACTATTCTCTTGAAACTGCTTCAAAAAATAAAAAAGAAGCAATACTTCCAGAGTCTTTCTATGAAGCCACCATTACCTTGACCACTAAACCAGGCAAAGACCCCATAAAAAAGGAGAATTTCAGAACAATATCTCTGATTAATATGGATGCCAAGATTCTCAATAATATCCAGCTATTAGGAACCAACAAGACATTAAAAAGATTATTCATCATGACCAGGTGGGATTTATCCCTGAGATATAAGGCTGGTTCAATATTCCATAATCAATCACTGTGATAGAAGAAATCAGAGAGGAGAGAAAAACCACATGGTCCACTCAATTGGTGCAGAAAAAGCATTTGACAAAGTATGTCATCGATTATTGATTAACATGCTTCTACGTATGGGGATAGAAGAAGCATTGTCAATTTCATAAAAATCTATCTATGAAAAACCAACAGTGAATATCATTCTCAATGGGGAAAAGCTGACAGCCTTCCTTTTAAGATTAGGAACAGGACAAGGATGTCCACTCTGATCACTCTTGTCCAACATAGTACTAGAAGTTATAGCAACAGCAATCAGAAAACAAAAAGAAATAAAATTTGTTCAAATTGGCAATGAAGAACACAAACTCTCTCTCTTCATAGATAACATGATACTTTATATGAAAAACCCAAAAGACTTCACCTCCAAACTACTAGACCTCATACAACAATTCAGTATTGTGTCAGGATACAAAATCAATGCACAGAAATCAGTTGCTTTCCTATACACTAACAACGAAAATACGAAAAGAGGAATTAGAGAATCGATAACATTTACAGTAGCACCAAGAACCATAAGATACCTGGGAATAAACCTAACCAAAGAAGTAAAGGATCTCTATTCGAGGAACTACAAATCACTCATGAAAGAAATTGAAGAAGATACAAGTAGTTGGAAAGGCATTCCATGCTCATGGAACAGAAGAATAAACATTGTTAAAATGTCTATACTGCCCAGGACAATCTATACACTCAATGACATCCCTGATAAAAACTCCACTGGCATTTTTCAATGGGCTGGAACAAGCAATCCTAAAATTTGTATGGAACCAGAAAAGACCTTGAATTGCCAAGGAAATGTTGAAAAAGAAAAACAAAGCTGGGGGCATCACATTGCATCTTTTTAACTTTACTACAAAGCTGTGATCACCAAGACAGCATGGCACTGGCACAAAAACAGACACATAGACCAGTGGAACAGAATAGAGAGCCCAGAGATGGACCCACAACTCTGTGGTCAAGAAATCTTTAAAAAAAAAAAAAAACAGGAAAAATATCCAATAATAAAAAGTCTCTTCAAAAAATGGTGCTGGGAAAACTGGACAGCTATATGTAGAAGAATGAAACTTGACCATTCTTTTACACCATACACAAAGATAAACTTGAAATGGGTAAAGACTTCAACGTGTAACAGGAATCTATCAAAACACAAGAGAAGGGCGCCTGGGTGGCGCAGTTGGTTAAGCAACTGCCTTCAGCTCAGGTCATGATCCTGGAGTCCTGGGATCGAGTCCCACATCGGGCTCCCAGCTCCATGGGGAGTCCGCTTCTCACTCTGAACTTCTCCCTTCTCATGCTCTCTCTCCCTCTCTCTCTTTCCTAATAAAGAAATAAGTAAAATCTTAAAAAAAAAAAAAACAGAAGAAAAGAACATAGGCAGTAACATCTATGACATTAGCTACAGAAACTTCTTTCAGAACATGTCTCCAAAGGCAAATGAAACAAAAGCAAAAATGAACTTTTGGGACTTCATCAAGATGAAAAGCTTCTACACGGTGAAGGAAACAGCAAAACTAACACGCCACCCACAGAATGGGAGAAGATATTCACAAATGACACTACAGACAAAGGTCTGATATCTAAGATCCATAAAGAACTCCTCAACCTCAACACTCACAAAACAAATAATGACATAAAAAAATGGGTAGAAGAAATTAACCGAGGCTTCTCCGAAGAAGACATACAAATGGCTAAGAGACACATGAAAAAATGTTCATCATTTTTAGCCATCAGAGAGATTCAAATCCAAACCACACTGAGATACCAATTTACAGCAGTTAGAATGGCCAAAATCAACAAGACAGTAAAAAACAATGGCCGGAGAGGATGTTGAGAAAGGGGAACCCTCTTCCACTATTGATGTTAATACAAGTTGGTGCTGCAATTTTGGAAAACAGTGTGGAGATTCCTCAAGAAATTAAAAAGAGAGCTATCTATGACCCTGTAATTGCATTACTGGTTATTTACCCCAAAGAAGCAGCTGCAGTACAAAGAAGGGCCACATGCACCACAATATTCATAGCAGCAATGGCCACAATCGCCAAACTGTGGAAAGAACCAAAATGCCCTTCAACAGATGAATGGAGCAGGAAGATATGTTATATCTATACAATGGAGTATTATGTCTCCATCAGAAAGGATGAATATCCAACATTTGTATCAACATGGACGGGACTGGAAGAGATTATGTGGAGTGAAATAAGTCCAGCGGATAGAGTCAATTATCCTATGGTCTCACCTGTGGAACATAACGAAAAACACGGAGGACATTGTGAGAAGGAAAGAAAGGGTGAATGGGGGGAAATCGGATTGGGAGATGAACCAGGAGAGACTGTGGACTCTGAGCCACAAAGTGAAGTTTTTGGAGGGTCGGGGTGAGGGGCTGTGTGAGCTAGTTGGTGCATATTGAGGAGGGAAAAATTTGCATGGAGCACTGGGTGCGTTGTGTGAACAATTAATCTTGTAACACTGAAAAAAAAATAAAGTAGTCGGGGAAAAAACAAAAAAACAAAAAATAAGAAAATAAACAAACTAACAAACAAACAATCAAAGAACAACCCAGAAACACACTCATAGATAAAGGACATGAACTGTCATTTATCAGTGTGGGGGCAATCATGAGGGTGCACAAAAAAGATAAAATAGATTAAAGAGACAAATTACAGTTGTAAGACAAGTAAGTTATGAGTGTTGCAATGTTCAGCATAAGATATATAATCAATTATAATGTATTAACTTTGTGTGGTAACAAATGGTAACTAGACTTATTGTGGAGATTATTCCATAATTTAATAAAATATTGAAGCACTATGATGTTGATATTGCATGCAAATTATGTTTCAACTAAGAAAGTTTTCCAAGAACAAAAAAATTCTGTAAATGATTTTATATTGGTTTAACCATTAAATCTATAACTTAACGGGCAATCCTAGTAAAGTTACTTGAGTTAAGGTAAGTTAAGTTACTTGAGTTAAATAGACTCAGCACCTTAACCATTGAGTCTTTTTTCCCCCAAATATATATCATGAAAAAGATATTATATATCATATCCAAAAGGGGGGAATATGTTTATCATCTAATCATATTTGAGGATATTGAATCATAGCTAGAGACATGGTTTAAATTCCATCTTTAACTTTTTATTAATAAAAAATAACATATAATGTATTATTCACCCCAGGATTCATGTGTGTGAATCATCAGGCTTACACAGTTTACAGCACTTACCATAGCACATACCGAATCCAATGTCCATAACCCAGCCACTTTATCCCTACGCTCCACCCCCAAGCCACTTTCATTTGTTTCCTGAGTTTAGGCATCTCATATGGTTTGTCTCCTTCCTGATCCCATATTCTTTCATTTCCCTCCCCCACCCCCATGACACCCGGCCCTGCCTCTCACATTCTTCATATCAGGAGATTATATGATAATTGTCTTTCTCTGGTTGAGTTATTTTACTTAGCATAATACACGCTAGTTCTATACACATCATTGCAAATGGCAAGACATCATTTTTCTTGATGGTTGCATAATATTCCATTATATGTGTGTGTGTGTGTGTGTGTGTGTGTGTGTGTGTGTGTGTGTGTGTATACCACATTTCATTATGCATTCCTCCATTGATGGACATCTACGTTTTTTCCATAGTTTGGTTATTGTGTACAAGGCTTCTATAAAAATTAGGGTGCACGTGTCCTATTGGGTAACTACATTTGTATCTTTGGGAAAATATTCTGTAGTGTGATTGCTGGGTTGTAGGGTATCTTTATTTTCAACTTTTTGAGGAAACTCCATACTGTTTTCCAGAGCGTTTTTACAAGCTTATAACTCTACCAACAGTGTAGGAGGATTCCCCTTTCTCCACATCCTCACCAATATCTGTCGTTTCCTGACTTTCTCATTTTAGCCATTCTGACTGGTGTGAGGTGATATCTGACTGTGGTTTTGATTTGTATTTCTCTGATGCCAAGTGATGTTGAGCACTTTTTCTTGTGTCTGTTGGCCATTTGGATGCCTTCTTTGCAGAAATGTCTGTTCATATCTTCTGCCCATTTCTTGATCAGATTATTTGTTCTTTGGGTATTGAATTTGAGAAGTTCTTTACAGATTTTGGATACTATCCCTTTTTCTGATATGTCATCTGCAAATCTTCTCCCATTCGGTCAGTTGTCTTGGTTTTGTTGGCCGTTTCCTTTGCTGTGCAAAAGCTTTTGATCTTGATAAAGTCCCAATAGTTCATTTTTGCCCTTGCTATCCTTGCCTTTGGAGATGTTTCTAGGAAGAAGTTGCCGCAGCTGAGGTCAAAGAGGTTGCTGCCTGTGTTCTCCTCAAGGATTCTGATGGATTCCTGTCTCATTTTGAGGTCTT